>CAJHQQ010001785.1:0-82634 GCA_905132885.1 Moricandia moricandioides
AAGAAGAGGTTAAAAATATGTGAGAACCACTTCTGATTGCCCTTAGATGAGTGTCCAGCAGGGCATGTGACTTGGTTACTGATCAAGCAGCTGAGAAGGTGAAGTACATGACGGGTCAGAATTTTTTAAAGTGCTGCTCGATAATTATGAACAATTTTTCTGGCCAAATATTTCTTGTCCTTCGGATCATGTCTTGCTCTCGGAAAATCTCGTTCAGCTAAATGTACACTCGACCATAATATTTAATACACAACCTGATCATCAAACACTCGACGAGAACTATCAAGGGAAGGTCTTTCGGTCACAAGATAGTCCCATCGAGACTTTAATTCACCAGGTCGATTTTAATTTTAGATCTGATCGTCCAATCGCCAAACTGATCTTACTAAATTCGTCGACCAACATTATATCTGCTCGTGAGGGTTATTACACTATCAGTCGTGTCAGACCTTCTTTCACCATGAAAATTCCAACAAGAACTCCTCATATACTTCTTATCCATACCCCTAATCACAAGATGCTCCGTTACTTTGTCTAAAACTTGATGGGAAAGGTTTCTGCAGTGAGTACAGGGACATAATATTTCTGTCGGATCTCCTAACCTCCTCGCTGATGAAGTAACAAAGCCTGTTGCTCCTTCCAAATATTCGAGGCTAGCCCTATATATTTAATCGGAAAATTTATCATAATCAGAAGAAAAATTTTGTACAGAAGAATAACTCCTCATAAATTAAAATTTTGAAAAGATTACTACCTTGGAAGCCAAACCCATGCTTTTTCCATATCAAAATAATATAACTTTGAGGGAAATCGATTGAAACCTTCGATTTTCGAAACAGAGGAGTATGATGGAATGGAACTAAACCTAGATTTGAGTTATCGCGCACAGAAGGAGATAGAACAGAGATCTCCGATGGAGATGGAAAGAAGGAGACTGAAAGATAGTAAAAAAAGCAGATCCTACGGCTTCTATGAAGGCACGTCATCTATCTGCACCATTTCTTCTTATTGGTTAAATGAAGAATACTATATTAATTCATTTTTAAATTACGAAAATGCATGAAAATGGTGGGAAATTATGGTATAAACACAATTTAAAATTTTTAACTTAATTATAATTAATTGCAAATTTTAATAAATTTTAGTGTTAATATTTTAAAAAATATTATTTGTATGTTAGAATTGCAAATGTTTACTCCATATGGAGAATAGATGATGATAGGGTTGAATCCCTATGTGTTATATAGTGCGATAATGTATTGCGGTTCACTCCATATGGAGAATAGATGATCTTAGGGTTGAATCCCTAAATTCATTACAATAGGGTTCAATTCTTAAATTCGTTACAATATGGTTGAATCCCTAAATTCGTTACAATAGGGTTGAACCCTTAAATTCATTACAATAAGGTTGAAGCCCTAAATAAACCCTAAAATCTAAATTCGTTTCAAATTGTATAAATTTTTATGGACCACTTATTTTTTACTTATTTGTAAACTATTAAAAAACATAAAAATTATTCGTAAATGATGATAGGGTTGAATCTATAAATTTGTTACAATAGGGTTGAATCCCTAAATAAACCCTAAAATCTGTATAAATTTTAGGACAATTTATTTTTCTAAATTTTTATGGACCACTTAATTTTATGGACCACTTATTTTTATACAATTTGGATATTGATTTCTAAACCATAAAAAATATGATCATATATGCCAAGCCTACATAATCTTATTAGAAATGTCTTAACAACCAAACAAAATATGTCTTAACAACCGAACAAGCATACTCAATAAATATGTATTAACAACTAAAAGAGTACAATCAAACATACACTTTGTTTTTAAACATACAAAATCTTATCATTTGGCCAAGCCACTGTGCTGCCCACAACATCTGATATGTCTGTGAGAAAAGAGTTTGGTCTCCATAGAGCTGCATCTTCAATCAAGGCCACTTCAACCCAGACCCGTCTTGCATTGGGACCTAATGGGACGTGATGGACAACACTTATAGGATCAGTAAAACTTACTCTGCCTTCTGCGACTATTCGTCCTGAGTTCTTCAAGTCCAACAAGATGCACTTCTTTTTACCACCTAATCGTGTGGAACTAGTGCTGCCACTTGGACTCTACAAGCACAACAAATACATCACAGCAAATACATCTAAATAAAATGTTGTAACATTATTTACAAAAGAGAATAAGTTTGTAAATTTACCAATGAAGGCCTTCTGACACTAGCTTTGCCTTGATCTTCAGGAACTTTAATTACTGATACATTATGGAGCGGCCATGCGATCTTTTCATTAACAACAACACTCATTGTTGTCATGTCACTTGTTGGCCTCCATAGAAATGCTTTCCCATTAATCACCTTAGCAGCTCTCAGAACTTCAACATTCAGACCCAAAGGAACATTGTTCACCAGCTCATATGGGTCAGTCAAACCCATAAAACCTTCAGCGATTACCTCGACGCCCTTAACCCAATCGTAGATTTTGCACCTTTCAAGATCATCTACAGTAGTATGCTAAATTGATAATTCATATGGTTAGTGATCATGTTGAATTTAAAAATACAAAACTAAGTATAACTGCTAATGGAATTACCTTTGATCCTAACACATCCGAGGAAACTGGATGGTTGTTCGATGAACTATCTAGTATCAGTTTATCAATTGGCCATGGAATTTTGCATCCCACTGCTTCCTGAAGATTACACACATCCGTAGTTGGCCTCCAAACAGATTCCTTCAGGTTTGATACTGACTTTACAACAACCGCCACGGCGTTAGGACCAATCGGAATACGACCAATCTTGTATGTACCTTCAGCAGAGCAGAATTCTCCTTCAGCGACAACAACATCTTTTGACTCACACCAATCAAGTATTTGAACTCTTGTTTCTTCTTTGTATCCATAACTAGCCTCAGATGGAGAAACGCAATCATCATTGTTTTTCTATCAAAAAATAAAATGAATCATAATTTTTATATAACTTAAGCAAATTCTACATTTTATAAGCAGTAAAAACTAAAGAAAATTCACCTTATTTCCAGCTAAGTCACGGACCAGATTCTTCAAGTCTTTAATCTCGCTTTCCAAGTCTGCAAGTTTGGAGTCTCTAGCTGACAAGAATGCTAGCTTCGTAGCAGTAACCCCTCTTCCCAACCCTCTGACTCGTCCAGGTTTGTCTACTCCTAACACTTGACTAACAACATCTTCTTTTATATTAACATTGGATGTGGAGTCCATTTGACTATCAAGTGAAATTATTTTTTCCTGAGACAAACCCAATATAAGTTATGGTCCTTTTCAATACCAAAAAGAGTAACTTAATTAATCAGATATTGAAACCTTACAATGATTTCAGCAAACTCAGGTCTAACAGGTCTACCATCGGAGTGAGTGTGTCCTGCTATCCAGACCTTGCTCCGGCTAATCTTCTTAGGGTCTGCACTCTTTTTTTTCTACAAGTGATATATTGTTTTACTTATCAGTTTGTTCTATCATTAGATCTAATATAATTATATACTGTTACTTACCCTTTCAAAAGCTAGACAATTCATTCCACTACGACTAGTGGTGTGAGGAATCTGAGCTCTCCTAAGTGCTTTGTACTTGTCACTCTTTGCCTAGAATATCATTAAACCAAATTTCATCAATCAAATCTCCAAAGTAAACACTTAAAAACCAAATGCTCTGTATATTTCACCTTGAACACTGACGAAGTCCTACTCTTAACCCAAGCGCTCCAAACCTAAACAAATCGAATATTGCTTGGTTTCAGAGCTGCTCTTTCTGTGGGACTTTTTGCATTTCGCAGTTGTGATACAAGCCTTGACTTACCAGATCTCCACAAACAACCCATCTGTTTGAAGACTGAATCTTTTTGCCACTCTTCTCTCAAATCAAATCTCGCCTGCAGTAATGTATGCAAATGCCACACATTATAATCCTTACAAAGACATTATACAATAGACTTAAGCGCATATATATATATATATATATATATATATATACCTGAATTTTCTCCCATAGTGTGTCCTTTGTCTGCTTATCAAGATTCCCTCAATCATCAAGAAGTACAGTCACGTGTTCGCATACAAGGGGTCCACAGAACGATGAAAGTGTCACTGATCCAGGACCTACATGTTCGCCAAGCTCAGTGAATGACACAGAAACCTTCTCTTGATGATTCCATCAGATGGCGATGCTTCTGCTCCTGGAATACCATTCTCAGCTTCCATGTCAGTTTCTCTCGGCAGAGAAGGTTCTTGAGTAACTCCATTCTCAGCTTCCATGTCAGCTTCTCTCGGCTGAGAAGGTTCTTGAGTAACTTCATTCTCAGATTCTGTAGGCTGAGACTGTTCTTCAGCAATGCCATTCTCAGCTTCTGTAGAAGGTTCTTCAGCAATGACATTCTCATCCTCTTCAATTTCTAGCTCTGGAACTTCATCACCATCACCATCCTCCTCATTAAATTCAGGAACTTCTTTCTGCATAACATCTTGAGAAACCTTTGTTCCTTCTTCGTCAGCACCTTCTTGCCTTATCTCAATGTTTTCTTCTTCAATAGCAACTTCTTCAATAACAACTTCTTTTCTCTTATTTAACTTACGGATTTTGGTTCTGACTGGATTAATGAATTCTGTTTCTGCTTCCAGACCTTGGGAACGTCTGCTTCTTCTAACTATTACTCCTCGTGTCGTCGCCCACATGTTAATTTGTTCCTAAAAAAACAAAATCATTACTTAGTTCTTACTGTAGATTGTAAAATGGAAGACAATACAGATCTATTGAGATAATAAGCAATTGATTAATTTTCATGATGCATGCAAGTTAAAGAGAAAGATAATGGAAAATCGAGACAGGGATCGAAGAACAGGAGGGTTAATAGAAGACGAACCGGAGATTGGAAGAAAACGATTCTGAAATTGATGATTCCGAAAGGGTCTCACGAAGAACACCTTGGGAGAGAAAATGCAAACGAAGAACACCTTTGTTTTGGTCAAAAGATATATCTTCCCCAAAAAAATTTGTTTCGCGGGTTTTAATAAAAAAATAAGCGGTCGAGGATACCATAACGATTATTCTTTCTCAGTGCTATAATATAAAGATCAAAATCCCAAAAAGATAGGCGCTTGCAAATTTCATTTTGCCGCTCCATATATAATAGCGTTTTAGTTAGAGAAACGCTATTATATTTCCAGCCACCAAAATACAATAGCACAAACTTCTTTTCCGCTATCTTACATTGCTATTAAAATCCTTATTTCCTGTAGTTCCAAATGGGAACAAAAGAGTCCGTTAGTACAGTGAATGCGGCTGGAGGCCAAGAGATGCGTTCACTAGGACTGGTTGAGAACGTTTCTGTGATAATTAAGGGCAGGAATAAACCTGCTGATTTGATAGTAGTCCCCCTTAAAGAATCATGAAGTGATCTTAGGTATAGACTGGTTAGGAATGTATCGGGCTACATTAGACTGCCACCAAGGGTGTGTATGGTTTAAGGACAGCCAAGAAACGATAAAATTCCAAGGTATACAGACAACTCCTGGAGTAGTGGTAGTTTCAGCAATCCGTGCGGAAAGGATGTTGAGAAGGGATGTAAGGCATATATAGCCACAATCGCCACTAGGGAGGTCATAGGGGGTTGTCACTTGGATGGTATTCCGCTGGTTGAAAAGTTTGAGGACATGTTTCAGGTACCTAAGGGCTTACCCCGTGATAGGTCTGATTCATTTACAATAGTAGTAGAACCAGGGACGGCCCCGTTGTCCAAAAGTCCGTACCGCATGGCTCCTGCCGAGATGGCCGATCTCAAAAGGAAATTAGAAGAATTTCTAGATAAAGGATTTATACGGCCAAGTAATTCGCCGTGGGGAGCACCAGTCCTCTTTGTTAAAAAGAAGGATGGTAGTTTCTAAATTGTGTAACAGGGTGACTGTGAAAAACAAGTACCCGTTACCTCGAATAGATGAGTTATTAGATCAGCTCAGAGGAGAAACATGGTTTTCCACGATCGATCTGGCTTCAGGATATCACCAGATTCCTATAGACCCCAAGGATGTGAGGAAAGCAGCATTTAGGACGAGGTATGGGCACTGCGAGTTTGTGGTTATGCCATTCGGCCTAACCAATGCACCTGGTCCATTCATGAAAATGATGAATAGCTTCTTTAGGGATTTCTTGGACGAGTCAGTAATCATCTTTATTGATGACATACTAGTGTACTCTAAGGACAAGGAATCTCATGATAAACATCTGAGAGCCGTGTTAGAACGATTGCGGGAACATAAGCTTTATGCTAAACTCAGAAATTGCAGTTTTTGGCAAAAGAGCATAGGTTTTCTTGGGCATGTCGTGTCTGGCCAAGGTGTCTCGGTTTATCCAGAGAAGATCAAGGCCATAAGTGAATGACCACAACCCAAAAATGGCATGGAAGTGAGAAGCTTCCTAGGTCTTGCGCGTTACTATAGGAAGTTCGTGAAGGGATTTTCGAACTTAGCACAGCCTATTAACCGGATGACCAAGAAGGATGTAAGGTTTACATGGTTTGAAGAGTGTGAGAAATGTTTCTCAGAACTTAAGGACATGTTGAACCAAGCACCAGTCCTGGTTCTTCCGAAGGCCGACCAACCCTATGTGGTCTACACGGATGCATCCACAACTGGATTAGGGTGCGTGTTAACCCAACATGGGAAGGTCATTGCCTATGCGTCTAGGTTGCTAAAGAATATGAAGGTAACTATCCCACCCACGACCTGGAGATGGCCGCGGTAGTGTTTGCCTTAAATATTTGGTGATCGTATTTATATGGAGCCAAAGTTCAGATATTTACGGACCATAAGAGTCTGAAGTATATATTCACTCAACCTGAGTTGAACTTGATACAAAGAAGTTGGATGGAGTTAGTAGCTGATTATGATGAGGACATTGCTTATCACCCTGGAAAGGCTAACCTTGTGGCAGATGCCTTGAGCCGGAGGAGGGTAGATGCATCACCAGAACGGGAAGCGGATGATCTGGAAAGAATGGTTAGTTCCTTACAGTTAAAATCATTAAATGGTAAGGAGGAAACATTAGGTTTGGAAGCTGTGAACAAGGCAGAACTACTCACTAGAATTTGGATAGCCCAAGGGTTGGACGAAAGTATGAACAAGGTCGCCCTAGTCGCCCTAAACAACAAGACGAAGTACCAAACCGCAAGCGATGGTACCATCTTGGTCAATGGGCGGGTAAGCGTACCAAATGATAAAAGTATTAAGGAGGAGAATATGAGAGAAGCTCATAAATCCAGATTCGCAGTGCATCCTGGTGCTACCAAGATGTACCATGATCTTAAGAGGTTTTATCATTGGATACATATGAAGACTGGTGTGGCCGAATGGGTGGCTAAGTGTCCAACTGGTAAACTCTTTAAGGCCGAACATCAGGTTCCGAGTGGGCTGCTATATAATTTACCGATTCTAGAATGGATAAGGGACCACATCAAAATGGACTTTGTGACTGGGTTTTCCACAACCAGAAACAGGAAAGATGCCGTTTGGGTGGTCGGCGATCGATTGACCAAATCAGAACACTTCCTGGCCATCAAGAAGACTGATAGTGTAAACCAGATCGTACGTAAGTACATAGATGAAATTGTGCTTTTGCATGGATTTCTGGCCAGTATCGTTTCAGATAGGGACTCAAGGTTTACTTCTTATTTCTGGAAAGCTTTTCAAAAAGCCTTAGGAACGAGAGTAAACATGAGCACAGCCTATCATCCACAAAGGGATGGACAGTCGGAACGTACCATCAAAACACTGGAAGACATGTTGCGAGCATGTGTCTTGGGCTGGGGTGACTCCTGGGAAAGACACTTACCTTCGGTGGAGTTTGCTTACAACAATAGTTTCCATTCGAGCATAGGGATGTCGCTATATGAAGCCTTATATGGGCGACCTTTTCGGACACCTCTATGCTGGACCCAAGTGGGGGAGCGTAGCATTTTGGGACCTGACATTGTGGAAGAAACCACACAAAAGATCAAGTTTGTTCAGGAAAATATGGAGGTAAATGAACGGCATATGAACTACGCGGATCGAAGAAGGAAAGATCTACAGTTCGAAGTCGGTGACCTGGTTTATCTAAAAATGATAACCTTCAAAGGCAGGGTAAGAGTTTCTGGAAGAAGGAAATTATATCCAAGGTACCTAGGTCAATTTAAGGTCATAGAAAGAGTGGGTAACGTGACATACAAGCTGGAATTACCATCCAAAATGGAAGCATTCCACAACATGTTCCATGTTTCCCAGCTCCGAAAATACCTAACGGATCAAGACATAGTTGTGCCAGAACATCCTGCTAATCTTCGTAAGAAATTATCCTTAGAAGTAAGGCTGGTTCGAATCATACACCGGATGGAGAAAGCAACGAGAAACAAACAACTCAGATGGTCAAAGTGATCTGATATCGTAAAGTGATATGGGGTGTTATTTCACTCAAATTAACCCTATTTCCTACTTTTACTCTCTCAAATAAGAGGTTCAATGTAGTACTTAGGGATCGAATCCACAAAGACTCTAGGATTGCATAATAGAATTATTGCTTACGAATTAAAGCTAGATGAATTATAATAATATCAATAAAATCGATTTCAAGATTGATTTGGTTTGTGAGGATCAAATTAATTGATTATACTTAGGGGAAATTCTTAGGTAAGATTAGATACTACAAATTAATAGATTGCTAGGGTTTTAATTAAGCACCGTTCTCGAACTCAAACCTTAGGGGTTTAGGAGATCACTCTCGCGCATGTCAACTGAGTATCGATCGATGTCCATCAGGTGGTATCGATCAATGCTCATTCTAAACAATACTGGTTTCGCGGTTTGATGGGTTATCTAAACTTTCAATTCAACTCTTATTTGTTATCGGTTATTTAGATTGCTTAAGAGAGATTCGAGGTTATAACCAAGCTCTCGCTTGCGATATATAACCCTAAGTTCTAAGGTTGAGGTGATCAAGTTCAACTTAGCGTTAAGAGTAACTTAAACAAAGAACCAAGAAGATTACTCTAACTTCTACAAAATCAGCAATACATTATTACCAATGAATAACCGTAAATCAATGAACTACTCAGACATAGCAATAAAAACATGAATAAATCTTGATTAAATTGCATAGAATAAACTGAGTAAAAAGATAAGGAGTTCAAGATATTCTTTGTAATGATGATCAGATCTCTCTCTCCAATAAGTGTAGCAAGGTGTTCCAACTCTTAGTTCTAAAACTCTTGTGTAACTTAGAAGATAAATATTTCTTAAATCATCTAGGCTTAGGTTTAAACTAAGATAGAAAACCCTAATAAATAGTCTAAATTTTGGTCAGGGACTTGTCTTGCAAATGATGGAACTTCTGGATAAAATTTGAAATTTCTCAAGCCTTCACCAATCTTGCTGTGGACTTATCTCTCGATCAACGCACAATGTGTGACGTCGATCGATGGTTCACTCACAAAGCTGGATCCGACTCTGAGTTTCTGGCTGAGCATCCTAAATGCTCCAAAATAGCCCAAAACCTCCAATTGCTTCCAGTAAGTACCTAGATCTATAAATACTAAAAAAAGTACCAAAAGCATAAAAAACTCGAAAAATACTCTATTTATCATAGGTAGAATAGGTAAAATTCATGGCATATCAATTCCCCCAAACTTAACATTTTTGTTTGTCTTCAAGCAAAAAAGCCTCTGAAAGAGGTTTTAAAAAGCGGAGACTCACATAATGTCTAAGTATAATTGTCACCCTACTTTGTTGCAACCACATCCTATAAAGTCAATCACAGAGGAATTTTATATACCCTATCCTAGTATAGCAACAGTTCAACAACTTAGCGAACACTAGTCTGACTCACCCCTCTATTGATTTCATTTCGTTGCATAAAATAAAAGTGAATGCTTTACCGTGGGAGTATCGATCAAGGACACATGGATTCTTACCTCTACAATTCTGGACAACAAGGCATAAAGTCTTCTCTCATCCCTTTTTTCCCTCTTTTCTCTCTTCTCTGAATCTTTTTGGATCTCAAACTCACTGGACAATGATGCTGATACAGTCCATCTTGCCATCTCATTTTTGATTTTTTATAGCAAAATTGTAGGCGAATAGTGGGGTCATCAGTAATGTACCTATCCTTTGCTTCCAAAAATGTGTGATCATTCCTCCAAATTAGAATAATGGGGGTCATCGGTAATGTACCTACCCCTCTGCATCTCAGGAAGTCATCTCAATCTTTTAAGCCTTTAAATTGATGCTGAAGAGAGAGAGAGAGAGAGAGAGAGAGAGAGAGAGAGAGAGAGAGAGAGAGAGAGAGAGAGAGAGAGAGAGAGAGAGAGAGTTGGGAACCGACGGTGCAATGAGATGTACCTACAGACATGCAGAAGGAATCCGATCCAGTGTATACCAAGCCCCAAAGCAAGAAAATAATGTCATGATTACTGTTGGAAATCAGGTTCGGTTCCTTCAAGTCTTCTAAGCAAGTGTGATATAGTGGCAGGATGATCCACTTTGGTATCTCTAATAATCTCTGCAAACAACCTTCTAAGAGTGATGCTAAAGTGTGGTTGGTCAATAATAAATCTTGATCATAGCAGCTTCTTGACTCGATAAAATTTTTTTGAAAAACTTATATACAAAACTTATATAATTATAGAAATACAATTCAAAAACGAATAAATAGCATTAGCGAACTTCCCCAAGACTTAAATTACACTGTCCTTAGTGTAATCTGTCCTGGATTGGTTTAGGAAAAATTA
The DNA here is from genome assembly GCA_905132885.1 of Moricandia moricandioides. Taxonomy (NCBI): domain Eukaryota; kingdom Viridiplantae; phylum Streptophyta; class Magnoliopsida; order Brassicales; family Brassicaceae; genus Moricandia; species Moricandia moricandioides. Next base: position 10,803 of record CAJHQQ010001785.1, read on the forward strand.
AATCATAAGGAAACAATGTTAGAGAAAGTCGAATATACCAAACTCCAAAAGGAGTATCGATTGATGGCGTAGGTGAGTGTCGACCGATGGTAATCGATCAATGGTTGATTCGGACTGTCTACTGTACCTTTCTTGTTAATTCACCATTGATCGATGGAAGCAACGTATCGTCGATCTGTGCTATGCTAACAGAATGAAATCGTGTGTGCCTACTCTCCAATCTGATCATCTCTCTTTGGGTTAGCTCTGTTAGAAACTCAAACACACATCACGGCATCCAAACAACAATAATTAAATGATTCTAAATCCAAAGGCAACACAATGAAATAAAATAAATATGAGTGTAAGTCTGAAAATGAAATAAGAGACGAAGAGCATCAAAGGGACTTCTCCTCGTATGAGGTATCCATATTGGGCTGATGAGGCTGTGGTGCTGCTCCCTGTGGCGATCTCGCTCTGGTCCTGGGACGGCTGAAACACTGGCACCGATACATCGTCTCCACTGTGGCCCATATCGCTTGAAGTGCCTCCACTACGACTCGCCGGAAAACACCATGGTCATGAATGGGGATCTCTGGGATCTGAGGGAAAGCTTGGAGAGATGAGGTGGCTGTGCTGGCTAGTCTGCTGCTGCTGCTTCTGCTACCGGATGGGCTGGTTTGAGGCCTCCTCTGCGGCGTACTCTGAGAGGTGCTGTGTGGAGATGCCGCTCAACTGTTCGGAAGGTGTGGCGCTGGGATCATCAGCAAAGTCTGTCACCTCTCGCGCTGGAAGCTCTATCATCCTAGGACCCTCATCATCCACAAAAGACCTGTAGCGTCCCTCTTTCAGCCACTGATTCCTCGTCAAGTGACCCTCGTCCATGTACCGCAACTCCCTCTCTACTGAGGCTCCCTCGAAGCTGATGCCAAGAAATCTGAATAGAGGTGTCAAGAGGCTCCCGATCATCTCCTTCTTCGAGCCAGAACCCTTGAAGGTTTTGTCCTTCAGGGTCGCCAGGTTCTCAGAAAAGATAGCCCCCAAGTTCACCTGCTGATCGCTCACTGGTGGAGGGAAGACTTCGTCGTCGAGCCCAACCAATCCCTGACGGAGTAGTATAGCAGTGTCAGCTCCTGAACCCTAAAATTGTTGGGTTCAATATTGCACAATAGAGTGTTGGAAAGGAGCTTCAGGAAGTAGCGCAGGGTGGGGTGATGGACATCTGTCTGAGTATCCGAGCCGGAGTCGAAGTGGTCTGTCGCAATGAGGCCCCAGAAAGTAGGCTGACCAGGGAAAGGAGCGACTGTACAGGTGCGAGTACCAACGTCGAACCCATAGATCTCACAGAGCTGCGGAATGGTGATCCGGTACCTGATGCCTCTGATGAGAGAAGTCAAGGTAGCCTCATTCGCCACCTTTACCCGAGGGCTCTTGAAGAGTACTTGAGCCATAGCGATGCACTGTCGGACCAGGTCGAGATAGAGAGGATATGGATTAGTAGCCATGGTGCTCAGTCCTAGATCCTGCACCATCTGCCTAAATTATGTGTAGATCACCAACTTCTTCAAAGTGCGCCTGTCGACAAACTTGGTGGGCTCGATAGAAACGCTTTTGCCAAGCATTGTAATAAAGGCTGTCAAAATTTTCCCACTCCTCGCGTACGTGATGATGGGTGAATTCCCTCGATGCCATAGCCTTTCGAGGGTTGGGGTAGTCCTTGAATGTCACTAGTAAGTCCTCTTCCTCCTTTTGCCAAGGGTCTCGGCATGGAGGACCCCGTGGTGGAGAACTGGATCTACGGGTGTCATATTATGATTTTGTTAGCCTCTCATCCATCTGCATGTAATAAATAAAGCCAAGAATAAGAATTGATGTCGAGATAAAAAGAACAACCATCGATCGATGGTACCTCATGGGCATCAATCGACAACACCTCATGGCCATCGATCGACGGCGCCTCATGGTCATCGAACGATGGTTCATCGCGGACCATGGGTTACGAAATGTAAAGGAACAAACTCAAATCTTTCAAATCATATGTAAAGATGATAGATAGTTCCTAATCTAGTACTCCATTACCCTAAAGCGTCCTAAATTCCGAGCTAAACCACAAAAGATTCGATTTTTCTTCAAACCCTAAAAATTTCCCTAAACTAAGAGATTTAGAGAACATACCTTGATTATTGAGTGATTTAGTGAACTAGAAAGGTAGAAAGGGTAAAAATCAAGTGATATAGGCTCAAGAACGAGCAAAATCGGCCAAAATCTGAGAGAGAAATCGAGTGTTTACTCGTATGTGTTTTTGGCGGTTTGGAGAAAAGTGATTTATGAATTGGGGTCGTGTCGATTTAACCTACTCGACACTCGACTGTCGATCGATGGTCTGTTCTGTGATTCCTCTTTCACTTAAGAAATTCGTAAATGCATAAATAATTGATAAATAATATATATATATATGTTGTTAATTAATTACTAATTATTATTATATGGGTATATATATTATTATATATATATATATTCTTCTTTTTATTATTATTTATTTATTATTATTGTTATTATTATTATTTTATTTTTATTTATTAAACGCTTTCCAAAACTTTTTAGTTTGATTTTTTATATTAATGTTAAATTAGTGGGTTGCGTCCCACTCAGCGCTTGTTTAAAGTCGTTAGCTTGATGAAAAATGGGTTTATCATTCGGGGTCAGACACCTCTAGACGCATAGTCTGATTATGCGGAATTTCAACTTTACCCCAGTAATGTTTCACTCTCTGCCCATTCACCATAAAGTCCTCTCCTTTAGGATTAAATAGGACAATTGTCCCGTAAGGCGTAACTTCTTTAATGGTGAAGGGTCCGGGCAAACGAGAATGTAGTTTTCCTGGAAATAAAGCCAACAAAGAGTTGTACAGGAGTACTTGATCGTTCGGTTTAAAATGCCGTGAAATAATTTTCTTGTCGTGATAGGCTTTCGTTCTCTCCTTGTAAAATTTTGAGTTCTCGTTGGCGCGATACCTAATTTCGTCTAGCTCATTTAGTTGAATTAATCTCTTTTCCGCTGGGGTTTATCATCAAAGTTTATCTTTTTTTGTGGCTCATTCTGCTTTATGCGCTAGTTCTACAGGGAGATGGCATGATTTTCCATAGATTAGGTGAAATGGGGTAGTTCCTAATGGTGTTTTAAACACTGTTCGGTATGCCCAAAGTGCATCATCTAACTTCAAAGACCAATCTTTACGGGTTGATCCTACCGCCCTTTCTAGGATTTCTTTGATCTGACAGTTGGATACTTCTACTTGTCTGCTGGTCTGAGGATGATAAATTGTTGCTACTCGATGGTGAACTCCATGTTTCTTGAGTAGTTTCTCGAACACTTTGTTAATGAAGTGGGTACCTCGCTTATTACGATTCACAGAACTCCAAATCTGAGAAAGATAATACTCTTAAATAGTTTAACGACTATGGTAGCCTCGTTTTTCGGAGTTGCTATTTCTTCCACCCATTTAGATACATAGTCTACAGTGACTAGTATGTATTTATTTACGCGCGAAGATGGGAAATGGCCCATGAAATTGATACCCCAGCAATCAAACACTTTAACTTCAAGTGTGAAATTCTGTTCCATTTTGTTTCTCTTGCTGATTTTTCCTCTTCTTTGGCAGGGGTTCCCTTTCGCTACGTAGGCTTTAGCATCTCGAAACATAGTTGGCCACCAAAAGCCTGCTTGTAGGATTTTTGACACTGTCTTAAAACTAGCGAAATGTCCGGCGTAATCAGATCCATGAAAATGATATAAAATTTCTAGAGTTTCGCTTTCAGCAACACATCGCCTGTATATGCGATCAGAACAGTGTTTGTAAAGATAAGGTTAATCCCAGTGATATCTCTAGATTTCTCTCAAAATTTTCTTTTTATGATATCCTTTGAAGAGTTCGGGTTCTACTTCAGCTGCAAGATAGTTTACTATATCTGCATACCAAGGTGTATCAGTGGTGTTTGTGCACATACTCCCGACTTAAACTTCTACCTTCGGGAGAGTCATTATTTGGTGTTGAAGGATTACAATTGACATTGATATCTATTGGAATGATTATTTCATCGTCCTCCTCAAATGTATTGTCGGTCGACGGTGTATGGACAACATAGATCGATGCTTTGCGGCTATAATCGTTTGATGGGCTTAACATGTTGTCGATCAATTCCACTTCATGCGCCGAACTGACTCTACCAACGAAAGTTGATTCTGTTAAGTAGACATTTTCTGTAGGAAAGAAATCATCTATAGGGATGTCGTCATCAATTTTTTATTCGTAACAAGTGGGTGGTGGAAGTCCAGTCATTAATTCAATCTTTACCTTGTCTACTTCAATTCCTGCTGCTGAGACTTTGTGTCCCAAGACAATTCCGCTATTAACCGTAAAGTGAGATTTTTCTCAGTTCAAAACCAGATTTTTCTCTTCGCATCTAGCTAGTACCTTACATAGGTTATTGAGACATGTTTTGAAGTTTGGAACATATACCGAGAAGTCGTCCATGAAAAAATCCATGAAGTCCTTGATCATATCGGTGAATATCGACATCATGCATCTTTGGAAAGTTGCAGGGACATTACAGAGTCCAAATGGAATCCTGCGATATGCGAATGTTCCAGAGGGACAAGTAAAAGTGGTCTTTTCTTGATCCTCTGGATGTATGGGAATCTGGAAGAATCCTGAATACTGGTCAAGAAAACAATAGTATTTGTGGCTTGCAAGCCTTTCTAACATCTGATCGATAAAGGGTAAAGGGAAATGATCTTTTTGTATGGCAGCATTTAGTTTCCTTTAATCGATACACATTCTGTGTTCGGTGACAGTTCTAATAGCGATCAATTCATCTTTGTCATTCTTTACTATGGTAATTCCTTCTTTCTTTGGGACAACATGAACCTGACTGACCTAACTGTCTGAGATAAGATAAATAATGCCTGCTTCTAGAAATTTCATGAATTCCTTTTTAACTACTTCCTTCAGGTTGGGATTCAATCTCATCTGATGCTCGATGGATGATTTGGATTCATCATCAAAGTGTATCCGATGTATGCATAAATAAGGAAATATTCCTGGGATGTCATCTAACGAATATCCAAGAGCCTTGCGTTGCTTCCGGAGTTTATTCAGCAACAGTGCTTGCTCTCCGCAACTCAAGTTTGCATTTATGATGACATGATAGGAGTTTTCATAAAGAAAAAGATATTTACGACCAGCTGGAAGTGGTCTAAGTTCGATTTTAGGTGCTTTTTCTTTCTCCAGTCGTCGGTCACAGTATGTTGTCGATCGACGGTGATATCGGGATGTCGATCGACGGGGGTTGATAGATCGAGTTCTTCAAGATCGACATTAATAATTTCTTCTGTGGCATCCATTAACCTTGTATACTCTCCAGGGCGATCTTCTAACGCAGAGATGTCGCCTTCAGGAGATGTGATTTCTCTCTCTAGAGGATCGTTTGAGCATATATCTATGAATGATTCTTCTGCTAGGTCGGAAAGGTAATCGATATGGTAGGTTTGACCGTCGATCAAAGGTTGTTTTATTATCTTTTCCATGTCGAAGACCATTGGTATCTTCCTGATGTTGAGGCATATACGTCTTTCTCTGACATAAATGATGCCCCGACAGTGGCCAGGAAAGGTCTCCCTAAGATAATCAGGGTCCGAGGTTCTCGCTCATATTTAAGCACTATGAAATCTGTTGGTATAACGCAATTATGAATGCGTACGGGCATGTCCTCAAGTACCTCTTCCAGAATTCTAGTGGATCTATAAGCTAAAACGAGAGTGACCCTGGTAGGTTGAAACTGTGTTAGCCCGAGGGTAACTGCAACTGAATAAAGCGTCAGGTTTACACTAGAGCCTAAATCGCCGAGGGATCTTTGAAATCTCTCATTGCTAATAGTGCAGTCCAGAACAAACTACTGGGATCAGGGAAGCTTGACTGGAATTCTTCTTCTTCTTGGTAGAACTTTGTCCTAACTGGTTCAGCTGGTACTGGGTCAGAGTGTCGGTCGAGTCTTGCTTCAGAGCGTCGATCGATTACAGGTTCGTAATGTCGTTCGATGCTCGGTAAGAAGTGTCAATCGATGTCTCCTACGTCTGTGTTATTTCCCTTAAGTTCAGTAAATAATTCCTTAAGGTCGTCAATTTGGTCTAATACTTTAGTTTCAGGAGGGATTTCGGGATCTTTCTCGTCAGTCTCGAACGGGATGGGGTACGATTTTTCTTTTTCATCTATCGCAATTTTATAGAATTCATCGATGGTGATGCTCTCTTTAACGCCAGGGGTGAAGTTTCTGCCGCTTTGTAAAGCTACGACATTGCAATGGCTCCTGGGGTTAGCGTCTGTTTTACCAGGTAAAAATCCATCCTCTCTCCTGATGGACATAGCGTTACTCGCCACTTGATTGTTGATCCTCTTAATGTGTTCGCTTAGAGTGTCAATTTTTTTTCTCATCTCTGAGTTAATCATATCCAACTTCTCATTGAGGTTGGAGGCTATTCAACGGTTTCCTGTGAAGACTTGATTCATTTTTGAACTTGAACTTCTTTCGTGTCTGTTCACAATATTATCGTAGTTGCTTGCAAAATTGCCATCACTTTCCCTAGGTCGTTGGTCATTCAGGTTCATCACATCAGAGAACTCAACTCGTTTTTCGAAGTCGGAAGAAACAGTATCGTCCTCACCATAATGTTGAGACAAGCTATGTCCGTCCAGAAGGGTCACAACTATTGCCAGAGTTTTTCTAACTCGGATCGAGTGCTTCTCCTCCGCAAACATTGGTGGTTCCTTCTTTTCGGTGTCTCTCTTCTCGAAATCTCTACCTAAAGCTATGTTTTCTATCAGCCTTGTAGCACTTTCAGGGCTTCAGGTGCCGAAGTTCCCCTCACTGGTTGTATCAAACATGGTTTGATATTCTAGGTTTAGTCCTCTATAGAAAGTGTTGATGAGTTGGGGGGTCTGATAATCCATGGTGCGGGCACGAAATCTGGTAGCTCTTGAACCTCGTCCATGAGTTTTTAAAAGATTCGCGGTTACCTTGAATGAATGTGGATATTTCTCTTCTTGCTTCACAGTATCTCTCCTCGTCAAAGAAGTGATTGATGAAAACGCTTCTAATATTTTCCCAACAAGTAAGGGATCCTGGTGGTAGCTTGTTCAGCCACCTACTTACGTCACCTTTTAGGGAAAAAGGAAAAAGTTTGAAGCGATTGAAATCGTCGTTCACCATGTCTTCTAGCATCTCGATGTGATCGTTCGGTAGGAAAACCACTGAATGATTTTTGCGCGCCATAATTAAGAAGTCGATATCAAGCTTAGAGCTTTCTGTATGGTTATCAGATAATCAAACTGCGGACCTATTGGAATATGTCCTGCTGGGTATTAGATATTCGAGCATTGGCAATTCATGCTTTATCTCACTCTTTGGAGATTTAGTGATTTGATCAGGGATTGCAACGCCCTGATAATTAATTAGTTGGCTTGCTTTGTTGCTTTTATTGTTCATTGGTTCTATCAAGACCAGTAAAGGCGTACTTACCTGCTTCCGGCTGATCAGTATTGATAGATGGCAATGGAAGGGTGTCGCCCGACAGTAGTGGACCAACGTCTATCTATTCAGGATGAGCTTCGTCGATCAATCCTTGACGTCCTGAATCCATATTCTCTCCTTTTAGTACATGCATCATGAGGTTTAGGGAAAGAATAAATTACCAGACAGTAAAGTAAAATCTAGACAATATTCTAAATAAAATCTAATGACAATAAGAAAGAGTCCCCGGCAACGGCGCCAAATTTGATGTGGGATTTTATTTCACTTTCGAATTAACCCTATTTCCCAGTTTTACTCTCTCAAATAATAGATTCAGTGTAGTACTTAGGGATCAAATCCACAGAGACTCCAGGATTGCACAATAGACTTATTGCTTTCGAATGAAAGCTATATGAATTATAAGAATAACAATAAAAGCTATTTCAAGATTGATTTGGTGTGTGAGGATCAAATAAGAGATTAAACTTAGGGGAAATTATTAGGTAAGATTAGATACTACAAATTAATAGATTGCTAGGTTTTTAATTAAGCACCGTTCTTGAACTAAAACCTTAGGGTTTAGGAGACCGCTCTCGCGCATCTCAACTGAGTATCGATCGATGTCCATTAGGCGGTATCGGTCGATTCTCATTCTAAATAGTACTGGTTTCGCGGTTTGATGGGTTCTCTAAACTTCCGATTCAACTCTCGTCTGTTACTGGTTATTTAGATTGTTTAAGATAGATTCCAGGTTATAACCAAGCTCTCGCTTGCGCTATAGAACCCTAATTACTAAGGTTGAGGTGATCAAATTCAATTTAACATTAAGAGTAACTTAAACAAAGAACCAAGAAGATTACCCTAACAATTCTACAAAATCATCAATACATTATTACCATTGAATAATCCTAAATCTAACAATGAACTACTCAGACATAGCAATAAAGAACATGAATAAATCCTGAATAAATTGCATAGAATAAACTGAGTAAAAAAAAGGAATTCATGATCTTCTTTGTAATGATGATAAGATCTTTCTCTCCAATAGATGTAGCAAAGTGTTCCAACTCTTAGTTCTAAAACTCTTGTGTAACTTAGAAGACTAATATTTCTTAGATATTCTAGGCTTAGGTTAAAAATAAGATAGAAAACCCTAATAAATAGTCTAAATTTTGGCCAGGGACTTGTCTTGCAAATGATGGAAATTTTGGGTAAAACTTGTAATTTTGCAAGCCTTCACCAATCTCGCTGTTCACTTGTCTGTCGATCGACGCAAAATATGTGACGTCGATCGATAGTTCACTCATAAAACTGGATCCGACCCTGAATTTCCGGCTGAGCATCCAACATGCTCCAAAATAGCCCAAAATCTCCAATTGCTTCCAATGAGTACCTATACCAGTAAATATTATAAAACAGTACCAAATGCATATAAAAGACTAAAAATACTCTATATATCATAGGTAGAATAGGTAAAATCAATGGCATATCATAATGGAAGGGAAAAAATACTTGGGAAACCGAAGCCAGAATGAGGGCTGACTTTCTTAAGTGGTTTGATCATTTTGTGGACAAGTAACCACTTGTTAAGATTCTAGGACGAATCCATTTCAAGTGGGGGAGACTTGTCACATCCCTAGACCTGAATAAGGTCATCGGGGAAGGCAGTGGTTCGAGGAAACAAACCACTCAGATCATATGACCACAAGACAAGCGTTCCATGGTCTGGAAGGAAGGCTAAGTACATTAGGCGACTAAAACATAACATAAAAACAAGGATAAAAGTTTGGACGATCTGGACGAGAAATACGACAGCTCGATGTGGGAACCGAAACTCGCACAATCGATTTTCATTGAATTAGGAACGCAGGGTAAACCCTAGTTTCCCAGAGGTCCCGAATATCTACTATACCACACGCCAATCAGTCAGAATACGAAGTAAATACAAAAAACAAAGTAAAAATCAAAAAGAGAGCAAATAGATGTCTTATTCCAAATTTGCGTATGAGCGTTTACAACACGATAGGAGCCTAGGCTATGAGAGCTGTCGGCGAGAACCCTAGTTCTAATAACCTAAGACTGCAAAACCCTAGTTGAGTCGCAGCTCGAATAACAAAAATGGAAAGTTGCCTAAATGCTCTAAGTGCTAAGCTATGTTTTCTCTGAGTAGAGATTTTCGTGTGTCCTTTGCATCATCACCCTTAAAGTCCTTATATACTCCCTATAGGTGGTTTGCTCTTTCCCCTTCTGCCCTTTGTCGAATTTATCACTTCACGGAAATATTCCTTTTTTCCTCGATCTTCATGATTATCTTTGGAAACTTAAAATTTATCCTTCGATCTTGACTTTTATCCCTTCAAACATAACATTTATGCTTTCCTACAAAATAAAAGTTAAACCGTCACAAAGTTTGGGCTAGATTTCAGATAAAATTGCGAGTGGGCCTTTAGCCGAGCTTTAGACCTCGTTGGGCCATTTTCTGACTTAGGCGTTTCTATGATTTTATCGAAATAACATAGCTAAGACGATGTCGTCCGAGAGTTAGGATCTTTCGTATGGGGCGTGTAACTATTGGTGTTTAGTTAACCGTTATCATCTCAAACGATCGACATGATCCTTAAGTAAACGAGTTCTTTTGGTAAAGTTCCAATGTCAATCTCGATCGAGACGGAACAAAGACAAGTTTGATCAAGTATCGAAAGAGGGATTTTAATGATGAAAAGGTGAAATTGGATTTATTTGATCCGACTAGCCGAACGAGCGAGTCGGATTTCTCGTGCCATCCAACACGCCTGTTCGGCGAGTTGATCATGTCGTGCCTACCAACTCGCCCGTACGGCTAGTTGGCCTTGTCCAACTCGCCGTACGGTCGAGTTGGTCGCGTCATGCCATCCAACTCGCCATATGACCGAGTTCGTCGATCGTGTTCCTTTCTTTCGAGTTTTGGCCCGGAGACTTCCGTTAAGTCGATTTCAAGACTGCATTCGAATAGAAACACAATTTTTAGATGCTGATTTCGAGAATAACGCTTTTTATCCCCAACAAAGGCGTTCTCCCGGTAATTTTCCGACGTTGATCCTTCGTAACCGATTTTGACCCCAACAGTTCGCCCCCCAGCTCGTTAAAATCGCAAGGTTCTAGCGAGCGGTTTTGGCAGGTTTGGTAAGTTAGACGGAATCAATGTTTGAAAAGGTTCGTTGAAAGTGGTCTACTTATTTCTCTAAGAGCGGAATGTAGTTGGATTGGGGCTGCGCCTGGTGAAGGCTGCCTACGTACCCTTTTAGAGGGATCAAGCATTTCGTAGTTTGTCCTGGAGTTTAAGATTCGTACGGCCTGTTTTCCAGTGAGACCTTTATAGTCTAGTTATGGAGAGAGATTATCGAGCATGTTGATGTCGATGTTATTTGGTATAAGCCCCAAGAATAGATTCGTAGGCTGTTTGCTTCAGCCTAGTGTGGCCGTTATGTTTTTTGGTTGGACCGTGTGTAGCTTCGAGTCCCTGCCGCTTTGCGGCTTCTTTTTAAATTGTGTTTCGCGTTTTAAGAGCATGTTTGTATTCATATGAATGTAGAGGGAAGAATATGAGTTGTCATCCCATAGTCTAACTATGGGTGAACTTCTATACTCGTGGTCTGTTTCGAGAGTTTTTCGCAGAGCGTAAACTTGCAGGTTTTCTGAAGACGTTTGAATATTAGCCAAGAGACAAGTTTTGGGATCTCGTATCAGGGTGTTGGAGACTATGCTCAGAGATGTTAAAGACCAGTGTGCTCGGTTTAGGGTAAGACCTAGGTCTAATCACGGTTTTAGGGGGTGCGATGACTACTTCGGCTTATGTTTCCTGTATAGATTTCTACCTGATTCCATCCCGCTTTAAAGTCCGCAATATGTTCTCGGCTTATGTGACTTGTATGGTAGGAATCAAGCATCTCTTCGAGAACAATTTTTAAGTCTCCTGAAAGTTCTGACCAAAGTTTTGGATTTCTTTCATAGCGCTATTGCCCTTGTGTCGAGTGTATGAGAGCTAACTCTACGAGATGGCTAAGTCTGTTTAGGACTGCTAAGAGTTTGTTGTGATCAGCAACAAACTTATTTGTAGATATAATCGTTTTTGAACCTTCGCGAAGGATACATGTTTAAGAAGGTGTGTATGTTTTATAGTCGCGGACGGACTGGTTTTAAGTTTACCATTCCGTTTTGGAAAGTTTTGATGAAAAATAGTTCTCCGAGCGTTAGCGACGTCTCGCTCTGTCGAAGGTTGAGTTTTTCTTTCGTACGTATTTCGTTCTTGAAATGTTTGCGGGCTTGAAGATGTGTGGTATCGCAAGGATTTTGTTTTAACCTTACGGAAGAGAAACGTTATGGTTTTGTTTTTCGAGGAATTAGGACCAATGGGTCGCGTAAATTTGTCCCTAAGAATATTCGACTTCCTTCACTGTGCTTTGTGAATAGTCGGCCCCCCGAGATTTATTTCCTCTATTGTTAAGGATGCTTTGTATAGTTTTAGGAGCTTTGTTACGGGTTTTTCCTTATGTGTGCCGCTTTTCACTTGTAAAAACGCTGTGGGTTTAGAGTAAACTGCGGAACATATTGAACTTGGTCAGTTGTGGACAAGTTTATGTTTTCTGTTAACCATACGTGGTTACGACTAAGTTTTGATATTAAGAATTTATCGTATGATTTCTGATTCTGGATTATACGATAGCTATTTGCATTTGGTGTTTTTAAAATAATCGTGGATTGTCGTTTTGCCGCTAAATGATTGGGTGGAGCAGTGGTTGCTCAAACAGTTTGGCTCGGTCTGAAGGATGTGTTCAGCCGAATAGCCGAGGACGTTTCTGGTCACGGATAGACTATGGCACGTTTGTGCTAACATTAAGGTCATGTTAGCTTAGAACTTTCCTAAAGAGGATACCGAATTCCAGTTCGGATTTTTATCGGAAGGAGTAATTGGTTGAGGGCCGAAGAGCGTTCGTCAAGATCAGCGGGCCAATTCGGAGTTTTCCGTGCTATAGTCGTACGAAAATTGTTTTGTTTTTGCATGATGAAGACAGAACCTAAAAGGCTCGATAAAGAACTTGTACGAGATGATTGCCTGCTCGGAATCAACGGAGGGAGATGGGAGGCAGAATCCAGCGAGCCGCATGGCTAAGGAGTGAGATCTGTAAGATCGTAGTGCGAAGAGATAAAGTTTAGTTTTTTCGTTGAGAGACGAGTCATATGACTTTGTTTTTAGCTATAAGAAAATTGTCCAAAACACTTCTCTGTAAAACTTGATACGTTCGTTTCCGAAAGTTTCTTCGCATAACTTGGTGTGGCTATACGAAGGATGTTTCGCGTAAGTTTAACGAGAAGTGAATGGCATAAAAGTAATTTAAGAATGTTTATCGCATATTACTCATGATATTTGCGAACGAGGAATATGTTTTCCTCATTCTCTTTTCCGCATTGCGAAGTCATTTTTCATGACACCAATCTTGTTTTCTCGTAGGTTCTTTCCGTATAAAATGTCATAGTTATACGAAAGTAATAAATGATCTGTTATATGAGGCATTGCATGGCTTAAATGATTTTCTGTCTACTACTGCGAGAGTTTGCTTTGTCGAAAGCGTTTTCTTGATGTCGAGAAATTTTTTTTTGAAGTATGGGAGTAGACGAGTATAGTATACGTACCTACTCCCTCCCTTTTTTAACAAAAGAAAATGGTTGAACCGATATTTTGAAGGGTTGTGTACGTTTTTTCTTTCAAAGATTGGGATGATCGACAATCCAGGTCGATTTAAAGACAACGCTAGGATTGTGACTTGGGGACTTTCAGGTTGACGACTAGGAATACGTTGGTTTTAAGAAAATTGCTAGGAACGAGACGGTTTTAAGATGATGTTCACGTTTCTAGTTCTTTCTTTCCATATGAAGCGAGATAAGTGTGCGTGGCGATCGTTTCTCGGTTTTCCAAGAGTTTAGATCGGTTTGCAAAATTTGCGTAAGCAGTCGCAGAACAATAGATCGAGACAGGAAAATTCCTAAGATTTAGATCGCTAGACTATTCTCCTAGATACTAGGTTCTCTAAAGTGTTTTTGGCGATCTCCGAAGCGTTTTTGTTTCTTAGTACCTTCCTACGAAAATTCCAAGGCTGATTTCAAAAAGTTCCAAGCCGGCCATTCTTTAGTTTTCGCGACGGTTTGGGTTCACCTCTTCTATGTTTTGCTTGCTCATCTCCCCTTCCTCTTCTCGTGTCTGTATGCCCCTTTAGAATCATAACAATATTAGTTCTTCCTGGCCGCGTTTAGGCTCGGACCTGTTTTGCGGTTTTTATCATAAAGTTCCCACGGTCACTCCAATAGGGACGAAACAAGAGATGTTTCGATCGGGGTTCAAAGGAGAAGGCTAAGATGGAGGTAAGGGGGAGTAGGATGCCCAATAGGGCGAGGAGGATTCCCAAGAGGGCGATTAGGACGCCCAAGAGGTCGAGTAGGAGCAAGCCAAGGAGTTAAGGCGAGTCTCACATGTTTTTGTTGTAAAATCTCAATGGAAACTCCGATTGAGATGAAACAAAAAGCGTTTTGGTCAAGATTCTAAAGAGAACACAAAGGAGAAGCTCATCAGGGCTTTCCAACCTCGCCATGAGGCGAGTTGGAGGGATTTAAATCAAACTCGCCATCGGGGCGACTTGGACAATGTGCGTCCAACTTGTTTTCATAGTAAAATGTCAACGAAAACTCCGATTGAGACGAAACAAAAAGCGTTTTGATCGGTATTCAAAGAAGAACGCAAAGGTGAGCCAAAATAGTACTCATCCAGTCCTACTCGCCCGTTTGGCGAGTTGGAATTAGACGGCTCGTTTCGTCCAACTTGCCCATTCAGCGAGTTGGACTGGTCAAACTTGCCAAACGGGAGAGTTAGATGGCTCGTTTCGTACAAGTCGCCCGTTCGGCGAGTTGGACTGGCCCAACCAGTGCTTCCAACTTGTTTTGATCATAAAATATCAACGGAAACTCTGATAGAGACGTAACGAAAATCGTTTGGATCAAGATTCAAAGAATAACACAAAGGTGAGCCAAAAGAGTGCTTATTGGGCGAGTGAGACGGCTCATTTTGTCCAACTCGCCTGTTCGGTGAGTTAGACTGGTCCAACTCGCCCGTTCAGCGAGTTAGACGGCTCGTTTCGTCCAACTCGCCCGTTCGGCGAGTTGGACTTGTCAAACTCTCCGAACGGGCAAGTAAGATGGCTCGTTTCATACAACTCGCCTGTTTTGGCGAGTTGGATTGCTCCGACCTGTGCGTCAAACTTGTTTTGATCGTAAAATCTCAATGGAAACTCCGATTGAGACTAAACGAAAAGCGTTTCTATAGGGATTCGAACTCGCCCATTGGGCAAGTTAGACAGCTCATTCATACTAGCCCAATGGGCGAGTTGCACGGCTTGCACTGTCCAACTCTCGCGTTGGGCAAGTTGGACTGGTCAAACTTGCCGAATGGGCGAGTTTCATGGTTTGTACTGTCCAACTCGTCCGTTCGGCGAGTTGGACTACCCGAGTTTCAATGGTATGCTGGTGCGGTCGTTTTGTAAACGTCTTCAATTTTTTTTCTACGAAAGTTGTATCATAAAATGCTAACTTGTTTCACTTTCCAAACGATGTTCCATAAAGCATAGTCAAGTTTAATTTTACGAAAGCTGTTTCGGAAAATGTTGTGGAGCTTTAATTTTACGAAAGTTATTCTGCAAAATGTCATGAATTTAGTTTTACGAAAGCTGTTATAAATGTTGTTGAGTTTAGTTTTACGAAAGTCGTTATGTAAGAGTGTTTTTGTCTTTGGCTGTACGAGAGCCGTTTTCTGGAAAACTTACGTTTTAGCCTTTGAATCTTTGGTTGTGATGAACTTAATTATCGGGAGTTGACTTAACCGGAGATTTTCTCGTTTCCACAGGATCGATCCGAGGGGATTTCGAGTAGCTTTTCCAAAGTAAGTTTAAGTGACACTCATCGAGAATTAACCGGATATGTTGCGTAGAATCGAAGCTTGACTCTTTACGAAATCTTAGGTTTCAGAGAACATTTTAGCAGTGAGGGATACGATCTCTCGCTTTGCTTAGTTTAGTTTTCATCAGCCGGTTTAAGTTTCGAGTGATTCAATTGAGATCAACTTCGTTTCTTCGAAATTGTTCAGAAGAAGTACAATAATGGGGGTTGTGCGCCCGATTTCTGTGCTTCCTATATCTGTGAGAAATCTAGGGTTTTTCCGCAATTTCTTGGAGAGCAAGTTTTATTTTTCAGAAAGGTTTTCATAAAAGTTCTTTTGGTCAAACCCTTATGCACTGAGATTTTCCCAACTCGGTAATGAGACAAACTTTACGGGGTTTGATAGATTTTATCGTTATCCTTTTTGTTTAGTGAGATAAATCACGAGCTTGTTTCGGTGGCCCACCTGTGGCAAAGAGTCGCGACTAGGTTTTTATTTTCTCAAGCACTGCGGCGTTTGCATAAGCATTGGCGACGGGAGCAGTCACTGCTGGAGTTATTTTACCAGAGTTGTTGCGAGCTGCTGTATTGTCTTTCGAATTTCCAGAAATTGTTTCGATCAAGCATTTTGTGGCCATGAGTTAGAGTAATCTGAGATCCCCCTCCTTCTAGCGCCAAATTGTGGGAACCGAAATCTGCACTGTCGATTTCCGTTGAATTAGGAACGCAGGGTGAACCCTTGTTTCCCAGAGGTCCTGGATATCTGCTAAACCACACGCCAATCAATCAGAATATGAAGTAAATACGACAAACAAAGTAAGAATCGAAAAGAGAGAAAATAGATGTCTTATTCTTAATTTGCGTATAAGCGTTTACAACAGGATAGGAGCCTAGGCTATGAGAGCTGTCGGCGAGATCCCTAGCTCTAATAACCTAAGACTGCAAAACCCTAGTTCAGTCGCAGCTCGAATAACAAAAAGGGAAAGTTGCCTAAATGCTCTAAGTGCTAAGCTATGTTTGCTATGAGTAGAGATTTTTGTTTGTCCTTTGCATTATTACCCTTGAAGTCCTCATATACTCCTATAGAGGCGGTTTCCTCTTTCCCCTTCTGCCCTTGGTCGAATTTATCACTTCTCTGAAATATTCCTTTTTTCCCCGATCATCATGATCATCTTCAGAAAACTTAACATTCATCCTTTGATCTTGAAATTTATCCCTTCAAACTTAACATTTATCCTTTCCTGCAAAATAAAAGATAAACCGTCACAAATTTTGGGCTTGATTTTGGATAAAATCGCGAGTGGGCCTTTAGCCGAGCTTTAGACCTCGTCGGGCCATTTTCTGACTTAGGTGTTTCTACGATTTTATCGAAATAACATTGCTAAGACGACGTCGTACAAGAGTTAGGATCTTTCATATGGGGTGTGTGACTGTAGGTGTTTAGTTAACCGTTATCGTCTCATAAGATTGACCAGATCCTTAAGAAAATGAGTTCTTTCGGTAAAGTTCCAATGTCAATCCCGATCGAGACAAAACAAAGACAATTTCGATCAAGTATCGAAAGAGGGAGTTTAACAAGGAAGAGGTGAAACTCGATTGATTTGATCGGACTTGCCAAACGAGCGAGTCGGATTGCTCGTGCCATCCAACTCGCCCGTTCGGCGAGTTGGCCTTGTCCAACTCTCGTCCGGGCGAATTGGTCGTGTCGTGCCTATCAACTCGCCAGTACGGCGATTTGGAGAAGTCGCTCGTACGGCGAGGTGTACAAGTCGCCCGTATGGCGAGTTGGACAGTCCAACTCGCCGTACGGGGGAGTTGGTTGGTCTGTTCTGTCCAACTCGCCCGTATGGCGAGTTGGTCGATCCGTTCTGACCAACTCGCCCATATGGCGAGTTGGGCTTGTCCAACTCGCCCGTATGGCGAGTTGGCCTTGTCCAACTCGCCATACAGACAAGTTGGTCTATCCATGATGACCAACTCGTCCGTATGGCGGGCGAGTTGGTCGATCCGTGTTCCTTTCTTTCGAGTTTTGGCCCGGAGACTTCCGTTAAGTCGATTTCGAGACTGCATTCGTATAGAAACATGATTTTTAGATGCTGATTTCGAGAATAATGTTTTTTGCCCCAACAACACATTCTCCCGCTAGGTTTCTGACGTTGATCCGTCGTAACCGATTTTGACCCCAACACTTGATATTGAGTACAATGAGGTGGATCAGCTGGACGAAGATGGACTTAGTTTGGGCTAGCTCACACTGAGTATGGTCAGTTCCCTGAGCTAGACCACTAGCTCACTCAGTTGGACCAGCTGGGGATCAGCTCATATAAATTGGACGGAGTGTTAAGGTCTTCAGAAGTTCGACCAGTTCGGTCCATGGTTGGGTCAGCATGTTGGGTCAGCCGGTTGGGTCATGTGGTCCAGCCAATGGTGTGGGCAGTTCATGGACTCGACCCAAGGTCTTGATGAAGGGTTCAGGCCCATCTAGGATCCGCTGGGGGACAGTTAGAGGCGAAGAGATGCAAGTGGGAGCAGTTAGGGCCGAATGGATATATGGGACCAAAAGGTGCCCATTCGCCCATCAAGTGGAAACATTTCGGCCAAGGTAGTTACCTCACGCCTTATTCTATAAATAGAGGACCGTGGGCCCGAAAATAATCATCGGTTTCCATAATAAACACATAGAGAAAGGCGAGATAGAGAGATAGAGAGAAAGAAAGAGAGAGAGAGAGAGAGAGAGAGAGAGAGAGAGAGAGAGAGAGAGAGAGAGAGAGAGAGAGATCGGCCAAAGAGGGTCGATATTGTCTTGGTATAGCAGCAGTGAGGCTAAGATCGACTGTGGTGAGTGAAGGCTGACCAGAATGGGTCACAAAGGCAAAGAGAAATAGTTGGAGAAGATATCCAAAACTTCAGAACATGCAAGCAAGGTTAGTGACATAACCATCGGTTCATAGTCAAGACAAATCGGATGATCCGATGTGGTCTAAGGCCATGTGCGGTTTGCCAAACCTAATGGGCAGAGACCTCAAACCTTGCAATGATATCTTTGTCATCGAGTTGGCCATCAAGATATCAATGTTGCAAGGATATTTGAGTTAGAGAATCCGACCCCCCCCCTCCCCCTCTATCGCCAATCTGTGGGAACAAAAATTCGCACTGCCGATTTCTGTAAAGTAAGCAAACCCTAATTTTCCCAGAGGATCCGGATTATCTACGTTTTATTGATTAACAAGAACAAAGTTACAGGATTTCATCAAAAACAAGATGAATATAGGTTTGTTAACAAAGAGAATTGTAGAACAGGAGGGGAAAAAAAGTTCTGAGTATGAATTTGCTAGTCTAGCCACCTAAGTTCTAAATATTTCTAAGCTAACAACAATTATGTAAATATCAATCTTCGGATCCCCACACCTCTTCCTTTAGTTTCCTTTATATATGCCTTATGTGTCGGTCTTCCTTTCCTTTCTACCCCCGAGTCATGGTCATTGTTTTACAGAAGTATTCCATTTTTCTTCGATCTTCAAGATTATCCCTTGAAACTTGACATTTATCTTCTTCTGAGAACATTAGATAAACCGTCATAATATCCTTGGGCTCAATACCATCTGAAATCGTAAGTGGGCCCTTAGCCGCGTCTTAGACCCCTTTAGGCCGTTTTTGGACTTAAACGTTTTTATGATCTTTCTGAGAGAAAACCCTCGATACAACATCGGTTTTGTAAATAATTCAAATACTCATATAGTTGAGACAACTTTGGTGTTAAGTAAACCTTTGCCGTTTTATATGAACCATTTGAATTAATATAAGAAAACAAGTCTTTACGGTTTTATCATAAAGTTCCAACTGTAACTCCGATAGAGACAAAACAAGAGACTGTGTGATCGAGGTTCGAAAGAGGTATTGATTGGGACCGAGACGGATGGTGCTCATCCAACTCTCCTGATGGCGAGTTGGACTGGTCGATCCAAATCGCCTAATACTGGTCGATCCAAATCACCTGATACTGGTCGATCCAAATCGCCATCAGGTGAGTTCGAATGGTCGATCCAACTCGCCCGATGGCGAGTTGGATGTGGTTCAGGGATTTCTTACTTTGGTCCTTTCCTGGAATTATTCCAAGAAGGTTTTCCTTAAGGGATACGATTTTGGGATTATCGTTTTTTACCCCAACAGAGCTTTGTGCAATCTGTATACTTTGTGTTCACTTCCTTTGATCTCGAGTCCTTCAGGTTGAGTTACATAGATAACTTCTTTCAAGTCTCCGTAGAGGAAGGCTGTTTTTACTTCTAGATGGTGAACTTCCCATCCATAGATGCCGCCCGTTCAATGATGAACCTCACAGTTTCGATCCGTGCAACAAGAGAAAAAGCTTTTTAAAAGTCAATACCGTGCCTTTGATAACTTATAGCAACAAGTCTTGGCTTCTATTTGTTTATTCTTCCATCTGAGTTTCATTTGATCTTGAATATCCATTTGAGACCGATTGGTTTTGCTCTCTATGGTAAGTCAACTAAACTCCATGTTTTGTTTTCAACTATGGAAGTGATCTCATCTTCACATGCATCGCGTGTAAGACCCAAATCCTAAGTCTAAAAAAAATTTCATTTCGTTATAGAGTTCCCTAGGTCTTAACTTCCCATTTATAAATCCATACAATTATTTACCAAGTGTTCATGTGAATTATTTCCTTATCCGAGTTCTTTATCTATTGTGAGGTTATTAGACTAGAAGATCATATATGTGTTCTTCACTATGATCATTCGATTAATTCTGAATAAAATGAAATAGACCTTTATTGATGCCAATCAAGATTCGATACATAAGTATAAGTTGCACACTAGGCTATTACATCGATCATAATAGAATAATGTCTATTCCTACACCACACACCACTTCTTCGCTTGAGTCTTCACGGCTTCTTGGTTTTACCACGATCAACCTCAGTCCCTGTGTCATGCAACAAACAATAACTTGATCATAAGAACCGATATCCTAACAAATCATCTATGCATGAAGGTTCAATTCCTTTTGCTATAAATCCATCTAATCCCTATTAACCCCTATTTGTTTATGATCAGAAACCTCTTACGCTATAATATCAAGGGTTAGAATCCAGTAATTGATCGAGTCTAAACGGTTTCCCCAAGAAAACCTCTAATCGACTTATAGTTCCAATCCAGGTAGCCCTCCTAGGCCATCTATTGGATCGACTAACCAGTTCCCGATTTAGACTCTATTTCCAACTCAAAACCTTGTAATAAATACTTAAAGAATATAAGAGAAAGGTAGAAGAAGGAATCCAAATCAAATAAGTGAACGAATGCAATCAACCAACACCAACTGTAGGCCCTTCCGGACGTACCGGGGGAACGGTTGTCGATCCGTGATTTCACCACTGACCTTAGGTGGGCATACAAGAGTTCCCGCGAATTTGTTCTTGCCTCCGGATTCTATTCCTAATGTAGATCCTTCCCACTAACCATTTTTCCCACCAAGGTGCTCGTCCACCACCGTAAGCCCTTTCTTTGATCGAGAATTCTTTCTTTCTCTTTAGGATCTCTCCCTGTGTGTATTCTCTTTTTTTCCTTAGATTTTTCGTTGCCAGAAGAAACCCCCTTACTCGTTTATTTAAACGGAGAATAGAGGTAACCGTCTTTGGGCGAAAAGGCGCGTGTGGTAACTTCCCACCCATTCGTCCATAACCGTCCCGGACGGTTCTTCCTTTCCCTCAACCGTTCCCCGGTCGAATTAAATCATACCTTAGGCATATTTTTCTACATTAACACTTTAATAACATCACCGTAATCCTATCCATGCATTTTCAGACCGTGGGTCCATAACCACCCGAGCTAGTCCCAACTGCCTCACTGTCCACTGGACTGTCCAGCTGAGCTGAGCTAGTTCTTACCAGCCTGAGCTGACTGAGATAGACCCTCAGCTCCCCGAGCTGATTGAACCTCACCTGAGCTCCCCAGTATACTTCCTGAGCTTCCCCCAGGTCCCATTCAGCTGCCCAAGCTGCCGTACCAAGGCCACCAGCTATGTTGAACCTTGCCCAGCTGCCATAAACCTTTGGGGTCAATAAATCCATAATACATCACCCATGGAGTTAAGTCCCAGCTGTCTGGTGCACTTAACCTCCTTCGTTAGACCATGGAAAACTTCCCTAAGGTCCTAAGACCGGTTTGATTCACCCCTTTGATTCTACTAAGGATTGGGGAAATGACAAGTCTCCCCCACTTGAAATGGATTCGTACTCGAATCTAAGCCATCATATTCTTCCTCCATAAACTGCTTAAACCACTTGAGGAAATAATCTCTAATTTTGTTTTCTGCTTCCCAATTTGTCTCTTCTCTATCATTGCAATCCCAAATGACCTTGACCATTTGCTTTGTCTTCTTCCTTGTTGCTTTCTCCATCCTGTCTATCACCCGTACTGGACTTGCTTCCAGTGTTAGGTTCTTCTTGATATATTGTGGAATCTCTGGTAAGATGATGTCTCCATACATTAGACATTTCCGAAGTTCTGACACATGAAATACGTAGTGAAACGCTTCCATTTCTGAGGGCAAATCCAATTTTTATGCTACTTCCCCAACCTTTTCTATCACCTTGAATGGACCCAAATACCTAGGGTCTAATTTCCTTCGACCAGAAATTCTGGTTCGACCCTTAAGGGTAATCATCTTAAGGTAGACCAAGTCATTGATTTGAAACTCCAAATGTTTTCTGCGTTTGTCGGCATAATTCTTATGCCAATCTTATGCTTCCTTCATTTTGCTCTTTAGAAACCTTATTTTCTCAGTGGGTTCTTCCACAATCTCTGGGCCAATCATGCTTCTCTCCCCCACTTGGGTCCAGCATAAGGGTGTTCTACAAGGCCTCCCATACAGAGCTTCATATGGTGACATGCCAATGCTCGTGTGGAAGCTATTGTTGTATGCAAATTCCACTAAAGGTAAGTTCCTTTCCCATGTATCCCCCCAATCCAACACACAAGCTCTCAACATGTACTCTAAGGTTTGGATAGTTCGTTCAGAATGCCCATCCGTTTGTGGATGATAGGAAGTACTCATGTTTACCCTCGTTCCTCTAAGGCTTTTTGGAAAGCCTTCCAGAAGTAGGATGTGAACCTAGAGTCCCTATCTGAAACTATACTTGCTGGCACTCCATGTAAACGAACTATGTCATCAATGTACTTACGTACAATCTTCTCAACTCCATCTGAATTCTTAATAGCTAAGAAGTGTGCTGATTTGGTCAGTCGGTTGACCACCACCCACACAGCATCCTTCTTGGCCCGTGATATGGGAAATCTGGTCACAAAATCCATGGTAATGTGATCCCATTTCCATTCTGGAATTGGTAGGTTTTGAAGTAACCCACTTGGTAATTGATGCTCAGACTTGTTGAGTTGGCAAGTAGAACACTTAGCCACTCTGCTATGTCCGTCTTCATTCTCAGCCAATGATAGTACCTTTTCAGATCTTTGTACATCTTGTTCAAACCAGGATGAATGGAGAATCTCTAGGAATGAGCTTCTTTCATAATCTCCTCTTTGAGTCCCTTATCATTCGGTACACATATTCGTCCATGAACTAATATGGTCCCATTACTAGATGTCTGGTATTCGGTTTTGTCATTCAGAGCCACTTTGTTTAGGTTCTCATCCAACCTTTGTGCCTTTTGAATCATTGTAAGTAGATCAGCCTGGGTTACAGCCTGTAAACCCAAAGGCTCGTCCACTCCTGACAGGGTTTCAAAGCGTAAGGCCTAACCATGCACCCCAACTCTTTTAGTTCCCTCTTGGTTGACACATCTGCCCTTCTTCTACTCAAAGCATCAGCCACTATATTTGCCTTTCCCAATGATAGGTTATGTCTAGATCATAATATGCCATAAGTTCAACCCACCTCCTTTGTCTCAAATTTAAATCAGGTTGAGTTAATATGTATTTAAGACTTTTGTGGTCAGTGAGTATCTGGACCTTAGCCCCATAAAAATAAGATATCCAAATCTTTAAGGCAAACACCACTGCTGCCATCTCTAGATCGTGTGTGCGGTAATTTCCTTCATGTTTCCTTAATTGCCTAGAGGCATATGCAATGACCTTCCCATGTTGGATCAGGACACACTCCGAACCCATGATGGAGGCATCAGTGTAGACCACATAGGGTTGGCCAGCCTCTGGTAAGGCCAAAACTGGTGCAGTAGTGAGCATGTCTTTGAGTTTTGAGAAGCAATTCTCACACTCCTCCGTCCATACAAATTTCACTTCTTTTCCAGTCAACTTGGTCACGGGTTCAACTAGATTTGCAAAGCCCTTTACAAACTTCCTGTAGTAACCAGCAAGCCCCAAGAAACTCCTCACTTTTGTAGCATTCTTAGGTCGTGGCCACTCTTGTACCGTCCTAATTTTCTCCGGGTCGACCATCACTCCTTGGTCAGACACAATATGGCCTAAGAAACCTATACTTCTTTGCCAGAAACTACATTTGCTGAGTTTGGCAAAGAGTGTATGGCCTCTTAACCTTTCCAGTACCGCCCTTAAATGTTTCTCATGAGACTCCTTGTCCTTGGAATAAATCAGGATATCATCTATAAATATGATCACAAATTCATCAACGAAATCTCTGAAAATGCTATTCATCATTTTCATAAACGCAGCTGGTGCATTGGTAAGACCAAATGGCATGACCACAAACTCGTAATGGCCATACCTTGTTCTGAATGTTGTCTTCCTTCTATCATTGGGTTCTATTGAAATCTGGTGATAACCAGAAGCCAAGTCAATTTTTGAGAATCATTTGGCTCCTCTCAGTTGATCCAACAACTCGTTAATCCTGGGCAATGGGTACTTGTTCTTCACGGTCACCCTATTCAACCCACGGTAGTCTATACACAACCTGAAGCTACCATCCTTTTTTTTCACAAAGAGGACTGGTGCTCCCCAGGGTGAACTACTTGGCCTTATAAAGCCCTTGTCCAGCAATTCTTCTAATTGCTTCTTGAGCTCAGCCATCTCTACTGGAGCCTTTGATATAGAATTTTTGACAATGGGTTCGTGCCTGGTTCTAGTTCTATTGTGAACGGATCAGACCTATCAGGGGGTATGCCCTTAGGCGTCTGAAAAACATCTTCAAACTCAGATATCAGTGGAATCCCAGCGAGGTTACCATCCTCACCAACCAACGTAGTGGTGATTGTGGCCAAATAAGCCTCACAACCCCGTTCAAGCATCCTCTCTGATTGGATTGCTGAAACCACTAAAGTCCCTGGAGTTGGTCTAATTCCTTGGAATCTAATCAACCCATCACCACTCTTAAACTGCACCCTTCCTCGGTGAAAATCCAAAGTGGCCCGGTATTTTCCAAGCCAGTCCCTTCCTAATATCACTTCATGATTTCTTAGGTGGACCACAATAAGATCCGCAGGCATGTTCCTGTCTTGGATCATCACTGAGATGTTTTCTACGAGCCCTAATGAATGCATCACTTTCCCCCCAGCAGCATTCACTATGCCCAAACATTCTCAAGTTCCCAATAGAAACTCCCCTTTTCCAATCATTTCCGGACTCACAAAACTATGTGTAGCTCTGGAATCAAATAATATGTGTGTTTGTACACCACCAATAACCAGGGTCCCTACAATAATTCTCTAAACTAAGTTCCAACCCTTTTCTATGTTCCATGTATGCAATGCATAAATTAATTTATACAAAAGTAATTCAGAATGATTCATACCAGTGATCGCCTTAAAGGAGCTAGCCTCACCAGACTCCTTTGAGAGTTCATACACTCCAGTCTCACCACGATCCTTCTTCTGATCAGATTTGTGCCTAGGACAGTCCTTTTGAATGTGACCAGACTTGACACAGAGATAACAAGACCTAGCATCGGTCCTGGCCATTTTGGTCTGACCAGGTTCTGGTCGAGAACAATCTCTAGCTGCATGGTCCTTGCTACCACACCTAGTGCAGACTCCTAGGGTCTTACAACACTCACCTCCATGATATCGTCCACATTTGTTGCAAGCAGTACGGCCACTTGAGGTTTTGCCCTCTTCCCTTTGGTCGCATTTCCTCTTGCGATCATTGTTCTTGCTGGTCAAGGCAGAATGAGTCTTAGCCTTGACCCTTGCTTCCTCAGCCAAGTTACTCTCCACCAGTTCCAAAACTGAATGGAAAGTGAGAACTGAGAAATAGGTCCTTATGTCGACCCTTTAACCTCGAAGGAAACGTCTCACTTGTAGCGCTTCATCCTCCAATTCCCTTCCAACAAATCGCCTCAACCGATTGCATTCTTCCTCATATTCTCTTACCGTCCTTCCACCTTGAACCAAGTCCAGGAACCTGGACTCCAATCTGTACCATGCTTCATCAGGAAAGTACTTCCGGTTGAACTGAACCTCAAATTCATTGAAACTCCTTATGATTCCATTGGTACATTTGTCTAGGGCTAGCCACCAGTTATGTGCATCTCCCTCCAAGAAATGAATGGAGATGTCTCTCTTGTAGTCCTCAGGGCATCTGGTGGAACTGAAGTTTCTAACCAGCCGGCCCCTCCACTCATCAGCTTCAATGGGATCAATACTGCCCGAGAAATGCTTGGTCCCCAAACGTGATATGTGTTCCCGAACAGTCAGGTAGTCCACCTTCCTTGTGGTTCTAACCGATGGAGAGTCCAACACAACCACATCGGTAGCATTTACCATTCGTCCCTCCATCAAAGGAACAGCTGCGGGCAGCCTAGATGACTGACCCACTGATGGATTCACAGTAGGAGGGAAGGTTTTCTCCAAAGCAGTCATTTGCTCCATGGCTGCCTTCATTGCATTCACTATTTCCATCATGGTGGGGTTTACTGCTTGATTGGGCAAGCCTTCCCCATTAACCTCAGGACCTCCGGTCATGCCCTCCTCCTGACCCACATGCTGCCTAGCACTAGTGAACTCGCCATCCCCTTCATGAACCTGCGGTTCTTCATCCCCTCCCACTCCGGTTTCTATGGGGTTAACCTGCTCATGTGGCAGTTCCCTCTTGGTCGCCTAAATTCACATTGGCTGCCACCAATGTCGTAGGATCCACCCCTTCCGTGGTTCCTACTTCCACTTTCGCAGCCACATCTTCCCCTTCTTAGATCTCCCTATTTTGCCTTTTCCACCTATGGATTTTACAAGTCATGTCAACAACAATTTTCAGACTCAACAATTAATCCTAGGCTAAGCTACAAGAGACCTTACCGTGAGACCCAGCCGAATGTGTGCTGGTTTACCCATAACCTACTAGCCTAGAATCAAGCATGCTCTGATACCAACTTGTATGACCCAAATCCTAAGTCTAAAAAAAAATTCATTTCGTTATTGAGTTCCCTAGATCTTCACTTCCCATTTATAAATCTATACAATTATTTACCAAATTTTCATGTGAATTCTTTTCTTATCCGAATCCTTTTATCTATTGTGAGGTTATTAGACTAGAAAATCATATAAGTGTTCTTCACTATGATCATCCGATCCATTCTGAATAAAATGAATAGACCTTTATTGATACAAATGAAGATTCCGTACATAAGTATAAGTTGCACACTTACATCAATCATAATAGAATAAGGTATATTCCTACACCACACACCGCTTCTTGGCTTGAGTCTTCACGGCTTCTTGGTCTTACCACGATCAACCTCAGTCCCTGTGTCATGCAACAAACAATAAATTGATCAAAACAACCGATATCCTAACAAATCATCTATGCATGAAGGTTCATTTCCTTTCACTATAAATCCATCTAATCCCTATTAACCCCTCTTCGTTTATGATCAGAACCCTATTAGACTATCATATCAAGGGTCAGAATCCAGTAATCGATCGAGTCTAAAAGGTTTCCCCAAGAAAACCTCTAATCGACTTATAGTTCCATCCGGGTAGCCCTCTTAGGCCATCTATCGGATCGACTAACCAGTTCCCGATTTAGACTCTATTTCCCACTCAAGACCTTGTAATAAATACTTAAAGAATATAAGAGAAAGGTATAAGAAGGAATCCAAATCAAATAAGTGAACGGATGCAACCAACCAACACGACCCGTAGGCCCTTGCAGACATACCAGGGGAACGGTTGTCGGTCCGGTGATTGCACCACTGACCTTAGGTGTTCGTACAGGAGTTACCGCGGCTTTGTTCTTGCCTCCAGATTCCATTCCTAACGTAGATCCTTCCCACTAACTATTTTTCCCACGAAGGTGCTCGTCCACCACCGTAAGCCCTTTCTTTGATAGAGAATTCTTTCTTTCTCTTTAGGATCTCTCCCTGTGTGTATTCTCTATTTTCCTTAGAGTTTTTCGTGTACAGAAGAAACCCCCTTACTTGTTTATTTAAACGGAGAAGAGAGGTAACCATTTTTGGGCGAAAAGGCACGTGTGGTAACTTCCCACCCATTCGTCCATAACCGTCCCAGACGGTTCTTCCTTTCCCTCAACCTTTCCTCGGTCGAATTAAATCATACCTTAGGCATATTTTTCTACATTAACACCTTAATAACATAATCTTAATCCTATCCATGCATTGTCACACCGTGGGGCCATAACCACCCGAGCTAGTCCCAACTGCCTCACTGTCCACTAGACTGTCCATCTGAGCTGAGCTAGTTCTTACCAGCCCGAGCTGACTGAGCTTGACCCTCAGCTCCCCGAGCTGACTGAAACTCACTTGAGATACCTAGTACACTTCATGAGCTTCCGCCAAGCCTCATTCAGCTGCCCAAGCTGCTGTACCAAAGCCACCAGCTATGCTCAACCTTGGCCAGCTGCCATAAACCCTTCGGGATCAATAAATCCATAATACATCACCCATGAAGTTAATCCCCAGCTGTCTGGTGCACTTAACCTCCTTCGTTAGGCCATGGAAAACTTCCCTAAGGTCCTAAGACCGGTTTGATTCCCTTGAACCATAGCCTTGTCCCATGATCCTACTGAGGATCGCGGACATGACATTGCGCCATACTTTTTCTTCCAAAATTTCCTCCAAACTCCAAGGTTCCTCTTTGAGAAGAAGTAGGAGTGTCTCTCCTTCTATCTCGGACAAGTAAATATAGTCTTACAAATAGCTCGGTGTTTTCCTAACCCATGTTGATCTTCTCCATTCTACTTGCTCTGTTTGTTTTGTATTGAGTCGGGTGAGACCTTTTCTTCACTGTTTCTTTCACCAAGCTCTTCATCGTTAGTCACAGTTTCGATATCAGTATCATCATCTTCTTTTCTTATCCTTTGATTTCCATACTCTCCAAACGTAAGTGTGAAAATTCCAAGTTTCTTCATGAATTTGTTGTCAAGATTGTTCCACTTCCAACTCTTGGATTCATCAAACACAACATCTCTGCTTACTACTATTTTGTGACTAGTTGGATCAAGCATTCTGTAAGCTTTCAGACATGGTTCAGTTCCCAGGTGCACCAAGGTGCGAGACCTATTGTCTAGTTTTTTATAAACGGCATCTCGGATTTGGCTTACCCAATACATCCAAACACCCGTAGGTGGTTGATGTTAGGTTTCTGTCCTTTAAACAATTTATATGGAGTCTGAGAATTTAATACCTTTGTTGCTACTCTGTTTATAATATAGGTGGCGTGTCTCACAGCTTCTCCCCATAGATAATTAGGCATCTTCATATATTTTAGAATGCTTCTCTCATCTCCATTAGAGTTCTATTTTTCATTTCCACCACTCCATTCTGTTGTGGTGTATATGGAGCGGTTAGATGCCCTTAAACTCCAGATATCTCACAGACGTTTTTAAAATCGGTGGATGTGAACTTGCCTACTCGGTCTGTCCTGAGTTTTTGGATGATCAATCCTGTCTCACTCTCCACCGAAGCTTTAAAGCATTTACATTTCTCAAACGCATCAGTTTTTCCTTTCCATAGAATCGAACATATGTACCGTGAGTGATAATCTATGAGCACAAAGATGTATCAATTCTTTGCTGCTGTAGAGGGTCTCATAGGTCCACAAAAATCTCCATGAATGAATTGGAATATTTCTGAAGCGCGATATTGTGGTTATTTTGGAAACACTTTTGTTTCTTGTTTCCAAAGAAAACAAGATTCACATGTTTCCTTTTCAAAGTTGATGTGCGGCATCCCTAATACGAGCTCTTTTTGTATCATCATCTTCATTGACTCTGCTCCAATATGACCAAGTCTCGCATGCCATCTTGCTGATTCACTCTCTACGACTAGCTTTAAACACTTCATATCAAGTATATACATGAGTACCTTGTAAATCCATATCATTGATCTATTCGCCTTTGTGATCAGTTTGCCATCTTTTTCATATAACATAAGCAAGTTTTCTTTCATTCTTACTTCACATCCAGATTATGTGGCTTGTACGAGGCTGATTATATACTTTTAAGTTTTGGTATGAAGTAGACATCAGCTAGTATCTTCTTGTTTCTGTTTTGGCTCTCGAACAATATGGACCCCTTTTCTTTGATTTCAATGCGTGAATAATCTCCAAATCGTACCTTTCCCGTAATTTTTTTGTCAATATCTTTAAAGTAGTTTCGGTTTCCTTTCATATGGTTGCAAGCTCCATTATCTAGATACCATATCCTATCACTATCCATGCTTGATTCAAACTATTGCGGCTTTACATTCTTCTCGTTGAGGTATACTACCTCATATATCAATAACCCTTCCGCTTCATGTGTATCATCATCTTTGGTCTCGCATGTTTCCTGCAATTTCAATATTATGTCCGGACAGTTTTGAGAAAATTGTCCATTCTTATCGCATCAGAAACAAGTGTAGTTTCAAATTCTATTTATGACCTTCCACGTCCTTGACCTCTGTTTCTTTACTCTCCATTGTAGTTTCTTTGTGACAGTGTTTGTTGGGCTTCCATGTTTATTTATAACAATTTTCTTTGGTTCTATTAGTTCTCTTCTTCGTCTTCACACACATGTTCTTCATATGATTTTAGGCGCCGGATGATATCTTTGAACCCAGTGGTTTTAAGATCTAAGACTTGCTCAAGTGAAACAATTATGTGTATATACTTTTTGCTATCACCATATCATTCTTCTCATTCTCTTCGGTTTCTAGTTCAAGAGAATAAGAAGAATGATATGGTGTTTAAGGGTTGTCTGAGCTATCGACGGTGATTTGGAATGCGGAGGTTCAAGGATGCCTGAGCCAGCAACGCCGATTGTATGGTGCGGGGTGCAAAGAAGTTTAAATATCGACGCAGATTTGGTGTACGGGGGGGGGGGGGGAGAAGGGGGGGGGTATATATAGATTGTACTAAGTATTTATATCTCATGAGGAAAAGAGGGGTGTATGGACAAACTATGTGTTATCATCTCATTGTTTGTTCTGTGTGATGCTCTAGGCATCGTGTTTGTTCATGTTATTGCTAAAATTCCATAGTGGAAATTGTATTCTCAAGTCAGTGGTATGCGGGACTAGCATCACATACCTCACTGATTGACTCCCATGTTATTCACCCCTCCTTCTTTCCCCATTTCAGGTGAGAATAGACAAGCAGAAGTGATCACTATAGGATCAGTGCTTTTGGGCTGCTTTTCTTTGTTTTCTTTTTAGCCTTCCACTTATGGTTTTATCAAAATTTATATGGATTTATATACCTTTATTTGAAGTTATGGTGTTTGGAGACGATTTATGAGGCTTAATAAATAGAGATTCAAAGATTATTGTTTATTTATTTTATTTCAAAAATTTGGGTACTACAATTTGGTAACAGAGCAGAGTTTTGTCCCGGCTCCGACCGGGAATGGAGATTTGTGGGATGGTTTTAATCGGTTTTAGAAGATTTCAAAATAATTTCGGGGATTTGGGAATTAAAAAAAATAGCGCCCTTCTGTCAGTATTATATTTTTAATAAAAGTTGGTATTCGGTTGCAGCAGAAGTTGACTGTATTGCTTTTTCTTTCAGATGTCACCACGGAGGAGAGTTGTTCGTACTCAGACCGCCAGAGCTGCTCGAGAGGCTGGAGATGAAAATGTGTCACCCGCGGTTTCGCAGCATGTGGCTCTGCCAGTTGATCAAGATGCTTTGAGGCATATGGTACATGATGCAGCTCGGCAGGCTTCTCCGGAGGCAGTCCAGCAGGTTGCCTAGGAGGCAGCTAGGCAAGCTGCCCAGGCAGCTGCTAAAGAGGTTGCTCGGCAGTTGGCTGCAACTCTGCAGTAACCACGTGGTCCTCAGGTTCAGGTGCAACATGGTCGAAATATGCATGTTCAGCAGGCTGCGCCGGTTCAAGGGGACCAACAGATTCTTTGTTTTTTTTTAGATTTCCGCTTATGGTTTTATCGAATTTTATACGGATTTATTTACATTTATTTGAAGTTATGGTGTTTGTAGAAGATTCATGAGGTTTAATAAATAGAGATCCAAAGATTATTGTTTATTTATTTTATTTCGAAACTATGGGTACTACAATTTGGTATCAGAGCAGAGTTCCGTCCCGGCCCCGACCCGGGATGGCCAATTGTGGGATGGTTTTAATCGGTTTTAGACGTTTCGAAATAATTCTGGAGATTTGGGAATTAAAAAAAATAGCACCTTTCTATCAGTATTTTTTTTAATAAACGTTGGTATTCGGTTGCAGTAGAAGTTGACCGTATTGCTTTTTCTTTCAGATGTCACCACGGAGGAGAGTTGTTCGTACTCATACCGCCAGAGTTGCTCGAGAGGCTGGAGATTAAAATGTGTCACCCGCGGTTTCGCAGCATGTGGCTCTGCCAGTTGATCAAGATGCTTTGAGGCATATGGTACATGATGCAGATTGGCAGGCTGCTCCAGGGGAGCAGGTTGCGTAGGAGGCAGCTCCTAAGGAGGTTGCTCGGCAGTTGGCTGCAACTCTGCTGGGACCACGTAGTCCTCAGGTTCATGTGAAACATGGTCCAAATATTCATGTGCAGCAAGCCGTGCCGGTTCAGGTTCAGGGGGACCAACAGATTCCAGGTTAGCACATGTTCATGATTGGAGGCATACACTGGTAATGTGTTTCGATATTATCAAGTGTCCGATACGCCCTACCTTAATATCTCTGAGATGTATCAGCGTGAAGATGCAGCAATATGGTGGGATGGAGTGTGATCGATGCATCATGGTGAGCTGACCTACGAAGATTCCTGCGTTCAACAAGAAGCTTTGCATGAAAAGAAGAATGCTTTCAAGCATTTTAGGCAGGGTACTAGGACCGTTAGGGAGTACGAGTTTGATTTTAGCCGGCTTTGCAGGTTTACTGGCAATAATATGGATGAGGAGGACCTGATCAGGAGGTTCTTAGATTGGATGCGAGTTGATCTTCGCAGCAGATGCAGTGTGGTGACTTACAGCAGCTTAGAGGATCTGATAGAGACGACTATGGTTCAAGAAACATGTTTGGTTGAGGAGCAGAATTACTTCAAGTCAGCTCAGTCTAAGATTGGGAGGACTCTAGAGCCACAAAAGAGGACACATAGTCCGTCAGGTGTCCAATGCTATGGTTGTGGGCAGTATCGACATATCCAAAGGAATTGTCGAATTAAGACATTAGATGCCCAGGTTGCAACACCAACGGCACATCCAGCTGCAGTTGTTTCACCAGGAGCTTGTTACACTTGTGGCCAGCTGGCGCATATCTCCAGGAGTTTCCCGACTAAGGGGCATGCGGCCAAGCGTCCAGCCATCACTCCATGTGTGTATGATGTAGGAGACCTTACCGGAACTGAGCCGATAGCTGGTATGTACTCTTACCATAGCTGTTGCTGTTTGTGGTTTTGTTTTTGTGGTTATCATGGGTAGTTAGTAAAAATTTTGTGTAGGATCGGTTTCGGTTGGAGGTGAGTCAGGTCACACCTCATTCGACAAGGGAGCTTCACACCATTTTGTGAGTCCGCGTTTAGAGAAGTCTTGGTCCTTCCAGGGTGTATTTGAGCCAAAATCTAAACACATCCAGACGATCGGCAGAGTGAGATTGGAAGCCGTCAGCGTTCATCGAGACATACCAGTCCTAGTTGGAGGGGTCGACTTCATCGAAGACTTGGCAGAGATGAAGTTGAAGACTTGGCAGAGATGAAGTTGAATTACATATATAGATTGTACTAGCGATGAAGAGTATTTATATCTCATTAGGAAAAGCGGGGTGTATGGAGAAACTATGTGCTTCATCGCATTGTTTTTTCTGTGTGATGCTCTAGGTATCGTGTTTGTTCATGTTAGAGATAAAATTCCATAGTGGAAATTCTATTGACTCAAGTCAGTGGTTTGTGGGACTAGCATCACATACCTCACTGAGTGACTCCCCTGTTATTCATGCCTCCTTTTCTCCCCATTTCAGGTGAGACTGACAAGAAGGAGTAATCGGTATCGGATCAGTGCTTTTGGCCTGTTTTTCTTTGTTTTCTTCTTAGACTTCCGCTTATGGTTTTATCGACATTTATACGAAATGTTTACATTTATTTGAAGTTATGGTGTTTGGAGACGATATATGAGGTTTAATAAATAGAGATTCAAAGATTATTGTTTATTTATTTTATTTCGAATATATGGGTACTACAAGTTGGTTTCAGAGCAGAGTTCTGTCCGGGCCCCAATCAGGGATGGCGATTTTTGGGACGGTTTTAATCGGTTTTAGATGATTTTTGAAATAATTTTGGGGCTTTGGGAATTTAAGAAATATAAATAAATATCGCCTTTCTGTCAGTATTATTTTTTTAATAAACGTTGGTATTCGGTTGCAGAAAAAGTTGACCGTATTGCTTTTTCTTTCAGATATCACCACGGAGGAGAGTTGTTCGTACTCAGACCGCCAGAGCTGCTCGAGAGGCTGGAGATGAAAATGTGTCACCCGCGGTTTCGCGACATGTGGCTATGCCAGTTGATCAAGATGCTTTGAGGTATATGTGATATACCATGGATTTTACCTATTTTACCTATGATATATAGAGTATCTTTTATATGCATATGGTATTGTTTTAGAGTTTTCACATGTGCATGTACTCATTGGAAGTAATTGGAGATTTGGGCTATTTTTGGAGCATTTAGGATGCTCAGCATAAACTCAGAGTCAAACCTAGATTTATAAATGAACCATCGATCGACATCACACACTGTGCGTCGATCGACAGACAAGTCGACAACGAGATTGGTGAAGGTTTGAGAAATTACATGTTTTACCCAGAAGTTCCATTATTTGCAAGACAAGCCCCTGGCCGAAAGTTAGACTATTTATTAGGGTTTTCTATCTTAGTTTTGACCTAAGCCTCGAGGACCTAAGAAATAGTTGTCTTCGAAGTTACACAAGAGTTCGAGAATTAAGAGTTGGAACACACTGCTACATCTATTGGAGAGAAAGATCTGATCATCATTACAGAGAAGATTGAACTCCTTATCTTTTTACTTAGTTCATTCTATGCAATTTATTCAGAATTTATTAATATTGTTTATTACTATGTATGAGTAGGTCACTGTTAGATTTAGAGTTATTCAATAGTAATAATATATTGCTGATCTTGTAGAATTGTTAGGGAAATCTTCATGGTTCTTTTTTTAAGTTACTATTAATGCTAAGTTGAACTTGATCACCTTAACCATAGAAATTAGAGTTATATAGCACAAACGAGAGTTTGGTTATAACCTGTAATGTTTCTTAAACAATCTAAATAACCGGTAACAAACGAGAGTTGAATTGGAAGTTTAGAGAACCAATCAAACCGCGAAACAAGTACCGTTTAGAATAAGCATCGATCGACACAACCTTGTGGGCATCAGTCGATACTCAGTTGAGATTCACGAGAGCGATCTCCTAAACCCTAAGTTTTGAGTTCAGAACAATGCTTAATAAGACCCTAACAATCTATTAATCTGTAGTTGTTATGAACCAGTTAGTGTGGATGCAATAACCATAAGGAGTACACGAGTATAAGTCAGCCGACCAAGACTTACAGTCCGACGAGACCGACCACGAACCAGAGGTTTAACCAGATGGCCATGATGTTCCTAATCCTAGTTGGTTTAGGTTTATGTAAACCTATTACATTTTGGTTTATGAGTTGTACTTATCCTTATCCAGGTTGGACTTATTTACTTGTAATTCACTATATATAAAAGGCACCTTATGTTCGATATCAATAAAAGAAAGACAACGATTCCCCCATACTTTTACAACACATTATCAGCACGAATATCTCTAAACCCTAAGCTAAGAATCCGATCAAACTAAGAACCCTAATCTCATCGATTCAATCTCACTAAACAAAAAGCAATCTGATCTAAGCTTCTGCAATCTAAGCTCACACGATCTCTGCATATTCGTGCAACAAAATCAACTTGTCCGTGATCAGATATAAGGAAAGCTCAGCCCCTTCTTGTCCGGTGGTCCATACAACCCGATTGGAGGTTAAGGTAACTCAGAAATCCTAATTTGCAAATCTAAACCCTAGAAACTTACTAGGTTGCTGGATAGGGATAGCGAACATAACCCAGACTACATAGGATTCACATCCATTGATTTTTTGATTGAATGTTTAAATATAATCACATAGAAACCGGGTGCTAGGTTGTTAATCTATACATGTTTAAACTTGATCAATAATTCGACCAACTTGTTTAAATAAGAATCCGATTAGGTTGCTAGTAAAAATCAACATGCTTTTGTGATTGTTTGATTGATGATTGCTTAATTATTTCAATTGAGGTTTAGTTTTGCATCACATTATCGTATTGGCCGCATGTCATACATAAGCATATAGTAACTGATTGCTAGGTTGCCTTGTGTGATCATGAAACTTGTTGAATGAACTTAAAACATATAATGACCTAATTATAAACTACATGAATGTCAGATGTCGAAAATCAACAATCTGGATTTTTCTGCCCTAAATCTCTCAAGAGATAACTATCTACAATGGGCACTTCATACAAAGATCATATTGAAATCAAAAGGACTCGGTGAATGTATTACCGAGGATAACAATGCTAGTGAAAAGGATAGATACATGGCTATCCTAATTATATGCCATCATCTTGCGGAGAGTCTAAAAGACAATACTTAACAATTGAGAATCCACTAGACCTTTGGACAGAACTAAAAGTAAGATATGATCACCAAAGAACGGTGATTTTACCAAAGGCTATGTACGACTGGAGAAATCTCAGGATCTAGGATTATAAGTCCGTGGACGAATATAACTCGGCCCTATTCAAAATTGTTTCTAAATTGAAATTGTGTGGTGAAGAGATAAAATATAAGGATATGTTTAGAAAAGACTTTTTCCACCTTCCACACAAGTAATGTGTTGTTACAACAACAATATAGAGAAAAGGGGTTTAAGACATATGCTAATCTAATATCATGTCTATTGCTTGTTGAGCAAAATAATGAGTTCCTAATGAGAAATAAGGAACTGAGACCTCTGGGAACAACACCACTACCAGAATCTAATGTGGCCGCGTATGATAAGAAAGAATCCCACCACGTCCAAAATAATGGCCAACACGGCCGCAGTCGTGGAACATGGCGTGGACGTTGCCGATCCTTTGGCCGCAGCCAAGGAAATCACTATGGCCGAAATCCTTATGTATGAGATAACTATGGCCGGGGAAATCAGTATGGCCGAGATCAATATGGCCGAGACCATTATAGTCAAGACAGGCCCAGTTACGGCCGCAGTCGAGGTAGAGGCCGTGGTATCTATCCTAAACCACAACCCTCGACCACAAACAAGCCAAACGTGTGCCACAAGTGTGGGATGGGAAACCATTGGGCCAAGACATGTAGAACTCCTAAACATTTGGTTGATCTATATCAAGAGAACCTGAAAGGAAAGAACCCTGAAGCCCATATGGTCTACAAATATGGTGAAGAAGATTTTGACCATGACAAAGATGATCTATTATAATATGAAACATCTGATTGTCTAAAAGATTCCAGTTGATTTCGACATCATAGAAATTATGTTTTTATTTGCTTTTGTGTCTTCTTTGTCTTTTGAATTTGTTTTCTTTGTTTACTTGAATTATATGAATGAATGTTTTCAATACAAATTATCTAAGTCATGTCATAATCCTTGTTTTA
This sequence comes from Moricandia moricandioides, assembly GCA_905132885.1. Taxonomy (NCBI): domain Eukaryota; kingdom Viridiplantae; phylum Streptophyta; class Magnoliopsida; order Brassicales; family Brassicaceae; genus Moricandia; species Moricandia moricandioides. Next base: position 48,382 of record CAJHQQ010001785.1, read on the forward strand.
GAAATGAAAGATGACATGGACATAATCGTGGTCGACAATGGATCAAGCCACACGATCCTAAGGGACAAAAGATACTTTGCCAACCTTACACTCAAAAGCGCCAATATAAGTACAATTGCGGGTATATCAAATCTAATTGAAGGCTACGGCCCAGCTAACATATTGTTGCCTAATGGCACCCATATAGAAATATCAGATGCCTTATATTCACCCAGCTCTAAGAGAAGCCTATTGATTTTCAAAGATATAAGAATGAATGGTTTCCATATCGAAACAAAGGGCGAAGGACATAAAGAGTACCTTCAGATAATAGAAATGGCCCAAGGCAATAAGAATCTCTTAGAGTCTATACCTGCATACTTTATTGGTTTTTACTATGCCTAAATCAGTATAATAGAGGCAAATGCCACGGTAAAAGATATGCTCACCGATTTCACTACTTGGCACGACCGGCTTGGCCATCTGGGTACTAACATGATGCGAAAACTCATATTAAATACAAATGGGCACACATTGAAATCAAAGAGAGTTATCCCAAATAATTTCATGTGTGTAGCATGTACACAAGGGAGACTCATAATTAGGCCATCACTAGTCAAAGTGACGAAGGAAACGATAAATTTTCTGGAAAGGATACAAGGTGATATTTGCGGACCTATACACCCACCATGTGGGACGTTTATATATTTTATGGTCCTTATTGATGCATCCAAGAGATGTTCACATGTATGTTTATTATCAACTCGCAATTTGGAGTTTGCGAGGTTACTTGCTCAGATAATAAGATTAAGAGCACACTTTCCAGACTTTCCACTAAAGACTATATGTCTTGATAATGCTGGTGAATTCACGTCCCAAGCGTTTAATGCTTATTGTATGTCCATGGGGGTAAGTGTTGAACATTCTGTGGCACATGTACATAGACAAAACTGTCTGGCCGAATCTTTTATAAAACGTATACAACTTATAGCCAGACCATTGCTTATGAGATCAAAACTCCCGATCTCAGCTTGGGGACATGTTGTTTTACATGCAGCCGAGTTGATTCGCATCAGGCCATCTAGTAGGCATAGATATTTCCCATCTCAATTACTAACGGGGCATGAGCCAGACATTTCCCATCTTAAGACATTTGGATGTGGCGTCTATACACCAATTGCACCACCACAGAGAACAAAGATGGGACCTCAAAGGAGGATGGGGATATATGTTGGATATGATTCTCCCACGATAATAAAGTATCTTGAGCCGACCACATGTGATATGTTTAAGGCCAGGTACGCGGATTGTCATTTTGACGAATTCGACTATCCAACATTAGGGGGAGATAAGAATAAGCTGGTAAAAGAGATAACATGGAATCAGACATCCTTAACATGGCAAGATCCTTGGACTAAAGAGTGTGATTTAGAAGTCCAAAAGATTATTCATTTACAAAAGCTAGCTAACCAATTTCCAGATTCCTTTAATGACCTGAATAGAGTAACTAAATCGTATATACCAGTTGTGAATGTGCCATTACGAATAAATGTCCAAAAGGGACACGGTCAAGTGGCTACTGAGTCTATGGCACGAGTAAAACGTGGTAGACCTAAAGGTTCCAAAGATAAGAAACCTCAGAAACTAAAAATAGTTGCAGAAAATGAAACCAAGGAAATGGAAACCACAGACATGGGCGAGCTAAAGGTACCTGAAAATAATTTTTGGGACGCCAACCTTCATGGTGCTGATGGTTGTGACAATAATGAGATCTCAATGAACTATGTCATGTCTGGATTGAAATGGAACAGAAATGATGTCGACATTGATGAAATATTTTCATGCAAAGTAGCATTTGAAAATATGGATATAAATGAGGATCATGAACCCACGTCTATCTTAGAGTGCACTCGACGATCAGATTGGTTAAAATGGAATGAAGCTATAAACGTGGAGTTAAATTCTTGTAAGAAAAGAAAGGTTTTTGGTCCTATAATTCGGACACCTTTAGATGTTATACCAGTGGGATATAAATAGGTCTTTGTGAGGAAAATGAATGAAAATGGTGAAATCGTGAGATATAAAGCACGGCTAGCAGCACAAGGATTCCCGCAAAGACCAGGAATAGATTATGAGGAGACGTACTCGCCTGTGGTGGATGCAACAACGTTTAGATTCTTAATAAGTCTGACTGTAAAAGAGAAATTGGATTTACGGTTAATGGATGTCGTAACCGCCTACTTATATGGTCCCCTGGATAACGAGATATATATGAGAGTCCCAAAGGGTATTGGACGGCTGAACACTGCAGGTTCTCGAGAACAATATTGTATAAGATTGAATAAAGCGCTATATGGTTTAAAATAATCAGGTCAAATTTGGTACAACAGACTAAGTGAGTATATAATCAAAGAGGGCTATAAGAATTATCCAATCAGCCCATGTATATTCACAAAGAAATTCGACATGGGCTTTGTGATAATAGCTGTGACACCCCCGATCCGGTCTAAGTACAAGTTGAATCGACCAACCGTACAACAATCAAACAAGAACATGCATAACCAATCACTAGTAACTTAAACCAAACTGAGAGGCCACAATGTGTACCTCAACGATTAACCCAAAGTTCCTGGAATAGATCAAGGTACCTTAGGCCAATCGCCTAAGTACACATATCCTATTAGGTACAACCCGAGGCTTTTCAACCCGACTGAGTAATACCATATAGTTAGTTCGTCCGGACAAGGACTAATATCATATGAAACTCGTACTTAAAGAAACATTTTGTAATACATTATTTAATATTCTTTCAAAAGCATCTTACAAAATATTAATGATTAACCTCGAGGTTTTCGGTCAACAATTTTTTTACATAGGATATGTCAAAACTACTTTGCAAGGATAATAAAACTACCGCTGGCTAATGTTGTTCCTTCCCGTCCTAGAGTAAAGGTCTCCCGCCTACTGGTTACCTGCATCACAAATGAGTCATGAGTAACTAGTTTACTCAGTGAGTCTAATCCCGCACCCCCAACACATATTAATAGTATCCCGAGCAATCGACACCATTTGAATGCAGAGGAAATATATTCCTTAATTATTGTATATATATATAAGGTCTATCATTCCATCGATGTGAATCATATCTTAAAAATCACCTCCATGTTACCCGCCATTCACTCATATATATATGCTAAACCTGTAAAACCACCAAGGCTAACCGAGTCTAGCGGAAAAATAAATATAACCATCCTCTCCATCAGATATTCCAAGATCGAACATCTAATGCTGCATGCAGTTACACGGTCTCCAGGGTGCGACCCCATCATCGTGTCTTCGTGACCTTGTTCCATATCGCATGACTAATTCAAGGTAATGCGGGAACATTAGGGAGAGTGAGTATACAATCAGACTTCACATGATTCAAAATTTTATATTTATATATTAGTACTTGAGAAAAAGTACTAAGGCTCGGGATAAACCTCAAATAATAATTCATAATATTTCTTAAGTGTTTATAATAAGTAAACACTTCACAGTTTAATACAGTTCAAGAGACTTACTTATCTATCAAGCATAATCATTTATTTTACTCAAGCAACACTAATTCATAGCTCATCAGTCATCTATCTAGACTCACCTTTGATTATATGAGAGTGGCTAAGGAAGACTAGACTCGAGCTCAAGCTAAACGTTCTCCAATTGCTGATCACTCCAAAACAAAATGAGGGCAAGGCATGATTCGGCTGCTCTTGCCACTGACCTCGACCATCTGAACCAATAGCAGACCGGTTGGAGCAAAGGTTAATCAATCTGGTTCAAGAAGAAACTCAACTCAGCTCAGATAGGTTGGTATAGAAAAGTTTAGTTCAGACCATGATCAGTTCGGTTAAGCTTAGCTAAGATTAGTTTGGTTCAACGATAAATCCTTTCAGCTAAGTTGTTTAGATGCTAGGCGACCATGAACTGAACTAATATCAATCCACATAGAACTTAAGAAATTAATCAACACATGAAGCTTAACAAATCAGGCCACTGGTTCCAAACAAAACTTCTATGAACTAGTAGCTAAGGCTTACCGATTCCTTAAGCTTTAAGATGAACTTGGTTGATATAAACTTCAAGCTTAACACACGTCTAACCTGATCAGGTAAATATATCCATGGTAGGATCAAGATCAGAAACAGAACAACTCTTTAGGGTCGCTTTACATGGACTGAGTCTTAATTAAAACTGATCTCATCAAACCCATAAACTCTTACCGACTCAAATCAACAACTTTCTGAACTTAGCTGGTACACCACTTACAGTTTAAGCCACGCCTAACCTGATCATTACCATATCAATACAAGGACAGATTCATTCAGAAAAACTCAAGTGTAGCTAAACCAACAGAACTGCTCACATAAAACTGATCCACACACATCTTACCGATAAAAATCAAAGGCTGAAGAACATGGTGATTCTCAACTTCAGGATGCCAAAACTTCACCTCTTAAAAACACCAAAACTCACTGGTTAAGATATTCTAGTAATTGCAAAGTATGAGGATGTATTTGAGGCCTTAAAAGGGCCACCACCAGTAAGATGGGACGTACTTACGATTGAGTTTGAGCCAGGGACAGCGTCGGTGTCACGAGCTCCATACTGTTTAGCGCTAGAAAAAATGGCAGAGTTGAAAATAGCTGGAGGAGCTATCAGATAAGGGTTTTATCAGACCAAGTTCTTCACCATGGGGAGCACCGATATTGTATTGATGCATGAGGGGCATGTTATTGCATATGCATCACGTCAGTTGAGACCTCATGAGATCAATTGCCCCACTCATGACTTGGAGTTAGCAACAGTCGTATTTGTATTCAAAGAAGGTGCATATTCTCATAGACCACCAGAGTCTGATCGTATATTTTTACCCAGGCACACCTAAATTTGAGACAACGAAGGTGAATGGAATTGTTAGAAAATTACAATTTGGATATTAACTATCAGCAGGGTAAGGCCAATTAGGTGGCAGATGATTGAGTAGGCGTAGGAGAAATGTTTCAGAAACAAGGGAAGTTTAGGAGCATACCTGGACACTTGCTAGTCTTAGATTGTGTGTAGTTACTGTAGAGGGGGAGGTAGCTGTTCTCGAGGCTTTGGAACAAGCAGATTTACTGTGGAGGATAAGCAAAGCTCATGATATTGATAAGCCTTTGTGTAATCAAATCGAGAGCGAGTGTTTTGGGTATCATACAGCTTCGAGCGGGATGTACATGTAGCGGAACCAAGTTAGTGTGTCGGATAATAAACTGCTCAGAAAATAGATCTTACATCAAGCACACCACACCATTCAAGTTTTTTTCGATCCATCTGGGCAACACCAAGATGTTCAAGGATTTGAAACAGTATTATCATTGGCTTAGTATGAAAAAAGATTTTTCTACATTTGTATCGCAGTGTCAGACGTGTCAGATGGTTAAGGCTGAGCATCAGGTTCCTAGCGGTTATTGCAAAAAATTCCGTTGCTAGAGTGGAAATGGGACATGGTGAGTATGGATTTTGTGACTCGACTCCCGATAATCCATGGTGGGAGGAATTTTATTTGGGTGATTATGGACAGACTAACCAAGTCTGCTCATTTTCTAGCGATTAAGAAAACATATGAGGCTGATCAGTTGACACATATTTACATTAGAGATATTGTGAGGTTGCATGGAGTTCCTCCTATCAGCATTGTATCTGATCGGGAAACAAAGTTCACATCTTCTTTTTGGGGAGCCTTTTAGTAGGCGTTTAGGACAAAATTCCATATGAGTACAGCTTAGCAGCCGCAGATAGATGGTCAGTTAGAGAGAAATATTCAGACTTTGGAAGAGATGCTTAGGCCTTTCGTATTAGATTGGGTAGGAAGCTGGGGGAAGTATTTACCTCTAGAAGAGCTTTCCTACAACAACAACTATCATTCGAGTATTGAGATGACACCGTATGAGGCGCTTTATGGTAGGCCTTGTCGAACACCACTTTGTTGGAAAGAAATGGGGGAGCGACGTGTAATAGGACCAACAATGGTATAAGAGAGGGCATAGCATGTAGAGATGCTTGATGTTGGGTTTTATTACACTTTCAAATTAACCCTATTTCCCATTTTTACTCTTTCAAATAAGAGGTTAAATATAGTACTTAGGGATCGAATCCACAGAGACTCTAGGATTGCACAATAGACTTATTACTTTCGAATTAAGCTAGATGAATTATAAAAATAAAAAAGAAAAGTGATTTCAAGATTGATTTGGTTTGTGAGGATCAAATTAAGAGATTAGACTTAAGGGAAAATATTAGGTGAGATTAGATACTGCAGATTAATAGATTGCTAGGGATTTTATTAAGCACCGTTCTTGAACTCAAACCTTAGGGTTTAGGAGACCGCTCTCGTGCATCTCAACTGAGTATCAATCGATGTCCACCAAGTGGTATCAATCGATGCTCATTCTAAGCAGTACTGGTTTTGTGGTTTGATGGGTTCTCTAAACTTCCAATTCAACTCTCGTTTGTTACCGGTTATTTAGATTGTTTAAGATAGATTCCATGTAATAACCAAACTCTCGCTTGCGCTATAGAACCCTAATTTCTAAAGTTGAGGTGATCACGTTCAACTTAGCATTAAGAATAACTTAAACAAAGAACCAAAAAGATTACCCTAACAATTCTACAAAATCAGCAATACATTATTACCATTGAATAACTTTAAATCTAACAATTAACTACTCAAACATAAAAATAAAGAAGATGAATAAATCGTGAATAAATTGCATAGAGTAAACTGAGTAAACAGATAAGGAGTTTAAGATCTTCTCTGTAATGATGATCATATCTTTCTCTCCAACAAATGTAGCAAGGTATTCCAACTCTTAATTCTAAAGCTCTCTTATAACTTAGAAGACAACTATTTTTTAGGTCTTCTAGGCTCTCTCTAAAACTAAGATAGAAAACCCTAATAAATAGTCTAAATTTTGTCTATGGACTTGTCTTGCAAATGATGGAACTTCTAGGTAAAACATGTAATTTCTCAAGCCTTCACCAATCTCGTAGTCGACTTGGTTGTCGATCGACGCGTAGTGTGTGACGTTGATCGATGTTTCACTCACAAAACTGGATCCGACTCTGGGTTTCTGGCGGAGCATCCTAAATGCTCCAAAATAGCCTAAATCTCCAATTGCTTCCAATGAGTATCTAGACGTGTAAGTACTCTAAAACAATACCAAATACATATAAAAGACTCTTAAAATACTCTATATATCATAGGTAAAATAGGTAAAATCCATGGCATATCAACTCCCCCAGACTTAACCTTTTACTTGTTCTCAAGCAAACAAAGCCTGTGAAAGAGGTTTTAAAAAGCGGAGACTCACATAATATCTAAGTGTAACTGTCACCCTAGTTTGTTGCAACAATTTCCTATCAAGTCAATCACAGAGAAACTTTATATACCCTATCCTAGTAAAGAAACCAAATCCCTTCTACCAACAACTTAGCGAACACTAGTCTGACTCACCCCTCTATTGATATCATTTCTTTTCATAAAATAAAAGTGCAGGCTTTACCCTGGGAGTATCGATCAAAGGACATAGATTCTTACCTCTGCAATTCTGGACAACTAGGCACAAAATCTTCTATGATCCCTTTCTTCCCTCTTCTCTCTCTTCTCTGAATCTTCTTGGATCTCAACCTTAATGGATAATGATGCAGATACAATCCATCTTGCCATCTTATTTTTTTTTTATTATTATTTTTTATAAAACAAAGTTGTAGGCGAATAGTAGGGTCATCTGTAATGTACCTATCCCTCACTTCCAACAATGTCTGATCGTTCCGAATTAGAATAATGGGGTCATCGGTAATGTACCTACCCCTCTGAATTTCGGGAAGTCATCTCAATCTTTTATGACTTTAAATAGATGCTGAAGGGAGAAAGAGAGTTGGGAACCAGAGGTGCAATGACTTGTACCTACAGACTTGCAGAAGGAAGTTGATCTAGTGTATACCAAGCCCCAAAGCAAGCAAATAATGTCAGGATTAGTGTTGGAAATCAGGTTCGGTTCCTTCAAACTTTCTAAGAAAGTGTGATATAGTGGCAGGATGACCCACTTTGGTATTTCTAGTAATGTTTGCAAAAACCTTCTAAGAATGGTGCTAAAGTGTGGTTAGTCAATAATAAATCTTGATCATAGTCTCCTTCTTGACTCAATAATTTTCTTTTGAAAAACTTATAGAAAGACTTATACAATTATAGAAATACAATTCAAAAACAAATAAACAGCATTAGCGAACCTCCTAGACTTAAATCACATTCTCCCTAGTGTAATCTATCTTGGATTCGTTTAGGAGAAATTAAACTATCAGGAACCAGTGTTAGAGAAAGTCGAATATACCAACTCTGGAAGGAGTATCGATCGATGGCTATAGGTGAGTGTCGACTGATGGTAAACCATCACCATCGATCGATTCGATGGCTATATGTGAGTGTCGACTGATGGTAAACCATCACCATCGATCGATGGTAAACTGATGGTGTCGATCGATGGTGGATTTGAACTATCTACTGTACCTTTCTTGTTAATGCGCCTTCGATCGATGGTAGAACCTTATCGTTAATCGATAGTGTGCTAACAGACTGAAATTGTGTGTGTCTACTCTCCAATCTAATCATCTCTCTTTGGGTTAGCTCTGTTAGACACTCAAACACACGTCAAATATCCAAACAGCAATAAATAAATAAATAAATAAATAGTCTAAATCCAAATGCAACAAGAAAAATAAAATAAGTACATGTGTAAGTCTGCTAATAAAATAAGAGACGAATGAGTATCAAAGGAACTACTCCTCGTTTGAGGTATCCATGGCGGGATGCTGAGGCTGTGATGCTGCTCCGGGTGGCGATATCGCTCTGGTCCTGGGATGGCTGAACCACTGGCACCGAGTTCACCCGCTGATCGCTCACTGGTGGGTGGAAGACCTCGTCGTCGAGCCCAACCAATTTCCTGACGGAATAGTATAGCAGTGTCAGCTGTTGAACCCTAACCTTGTTGGATTCCATCTTGCACAACAGAGTGTTGGAAAGGACCTTCAGGAAGTAGCGCATGGTGAGGTGAACGACGTCCGTCTGAGTAGCCGAGCCGGTGTCGGAATGGCTTGTCGCGATGAGGCCCCAGAAGGTAGGCTGGCCAGGGAACGGAGTGACTGTACAGGCGCGAGTACCAATTTCAAAACCATAGATCTCACAGAGCTGCGGGATGGGGTTCAAGGTAGCCTCTTTTGCCACCTTTACCTGAGGGCTCTTGTAGAGCACCTGAGCCGTGTCGATGCACTGTCGGACAAGTTCGGGATAGAGAGGATATGGCTTAGTAGCCATGGTGCCCAGTCCTAGCTCCTTAACCATCTGTCTAAAGTATGCGTAGATCCCCAACTTCTTCAAAGTGCGCTTGTCGATGAACTTGGTGGGCTCGATGGAAACGCTTGGCCAAGCATTGTTTTAGAGGCTGTCAAAATCGTCCCACTCCTCGCGCATGGGACGATGGGTGCATTCCCTCAATGCCACAGCTTTTCGAGGGTTGGGGTAATCCTCGAATGTCACAAGTAAGTCCTCTTCCTCCTTTGTCCAAGGGTCTCGGCATGGAGGACCCCGTGGTGGAGCATTGGAGCTACTGGTCTCGTATCGTTCTATGTTTTCCTCTCTTTCATCTTCATGTAAAATAAAACGAAGAATCAGAATAAATGTTGAGACAAAAAGAACAACCATCGATCGATGGTACCACATGGGCATCGATCGACAGCACCTTATGGCCATCGATCGACGAAGACTCATGGGCATCAATCGATGGTTCATCGCAGACCATGGATTAAAAATACAAAGGGAACAAACTCAAATCGTGGAAATCATATGTAAAGATTATAGATAGTTCCTAATCTAGTACTCCATTACCCTAAAACGTCCTAAAATTCAAGCTAAACCACAAAAGATTCGATTTTTCTTCAAACCCTAGAAAGTTCCCTAATCTAAGAGAGTTAGTGATTTAGTGAGCTAGTCAAGTAGAAAGGGGAAAATCGAGTGATATAGGCTCAAGAACGAGCAAAATCGGCCAAAAATAGAGAGAGAGAAATCGAGTGTTTACTCGTGTGTGTTTTTGGCGGTTTGGAGAAAAGTGATTTATGAATTGGGGTCGTGCCGAGTTAACCTACTCAACACTCAACCGTCGATCGATGGCCTGTTCGATGACTCCACATTCACTTAAGAAATTCATACATGCAAAAATAACTGATAAATATTATTGTATAATCGTTGTTAATTAATTATTGTTGTTATACATATATTTTCTTCTTTGTTTTATTTAATTTATTATTTTTGTTATTATTATTTAATATATATTTTTATTCATTATTTATTTTATTAAATTAGTGGGTTGCCTCCCACTCAGCACTTGTTTAAAGTCGTTAGCTTGACGAAAAATGGGTTTATCATTCGGCGTTAGACACCGATAGACGCATGGCTAAGTATGCGCAATTTTAGCTTTAGCCCAATAATGTTTCAGTCGCTGCCCATTCACCATGAAATCCTCTCCTTTAGGATTAAATAGGACAATTGTCCTGTAAGGCATAACTTCTTTAATGGTGAAGGGTCAACCGAGAGTTGTACAGGAGTACTTGATCGTTCGGCTCGAAATGCCGTGAAATAATTTTCTTGTCGTGATAGGCTTTCGTTCTCTCCTTGTACAATTTTGAGTTCTCGTAGGCGCGATATCTAATTTCGTCTAGCTCATTTAGTTAAATCAATCTATTTTCTACTGCGGGTTTAGCATCAAAGTTTATCTTTTTATGCCCATTCTGCTTTATGCACTAATTCTACCGGGAGATGGAATGCTTTTCCATAGATTAGGTGAAATGGGGTAGTTCCTAATGGTGTTTTAAATGCTGTTCGGTATGCCCAAAGTGCATCATCTAACTTCAAAGACCAATCTTTAGGGGTTGATCCAACCGTCTTTTCTAGGATTTATTTGATCTCATGGTTGGATACTTCTACTTGTCCGCTGGTCTGAGGATGATAAGGTGTAGCTACTCGATGGTGAACTCCATGTTGCATGAGTAGTTTTTTCGAACACTTTTTTAATGAAGTGGGTACCTCCATCGCTTATTATGATTCGTGGAACTCCGAATCTGGGAAAGATAAGACTCTCAAAGAGTTTAACGACTACGGTAGCATCATTTTTTGTAGTTGCTATTGCTTCCACCAATTTAGATACATAGTATGCAACGACCAATATGTATTTATTTCCGTGCGAAGAAGGGAAAGGGCCCATGAAATCGACGCCCCAACAATCAAACACTTCAACTTCAAGTATGAAATTTTGTTCCATTTCATTTCTCTTGCTGATTTTTCCTCTTCTTTGGCATGGGTCACATTTCGCTACGTAGGCTTGAGCATCTCGATACATAGTTGGCCACCAAAAGCTTGCTTGTAGGATTTTTGACACTGTCTCAAAACTAGCGAAATGTCCGGCGTAATCGGATCCATGACAATGATATAAAATTTCTGGAGTTTCACTTTCTGCAACACATCGTCTGTATATGCCTTCAAAACAGTGTTTGTAAAGATAAGGTTCATCCCAGTGATATCTCAAGATTTCTCTCAAAATTTATTTTTATGATATCCTTTGAAGAGTTTGGGTTCTACATCGGCCGCAAGATAGTTTACTATATCTGCATACCAAGGTTTATCAATGGTGCTGAGTGCACACACTCCCCAACTTAAACTTGTACGTCCTGGAGAGACATTATTTGGGATCGAAGGATTACAACTAATGTTGATATCTATTGGAATGATTATTTCATCGTCCTTCTCAAATGTATTGTCGATCGACTGTGTATGGGAAATATCGATCGGTGCTTTACGGCCATAGTCGTTCGATGGGCTTATCATGTTGTCGATCGATTCCGCTTCATGCGCCAATCTGAATCTACCAACAAAAGTTGATTCTGTTAAGTAAACATTTTATGTAGGTAAGAAATCATCTATAGGGATGTTGACATCAATTCATATTCGTGACAAGTGATCTGCGACTCCGTTTTCTACTATTTTCTTGTCTTTTACTTCTATATAGAATTCTTGGAGAAGTTGAATCCATCGTCGAAGTCTCAGCTTAGCGACCTTTTTGTTCATTAAGTATTTCAGTGCTGTGTGGTCGGTGTGAACTACTACTTTTGAACAGACTAAATAGGATCGAAATTTCTCGAAGGTGAATACTACAGCCAATAACTCTTTTTCTGTTGTCGCATAATTGCATTGCGCATCATCTAAAATTCGAATGGCATAGTATATAGCATGCAACGTTTTGTCTTTCTTTTGCCCAAGTACTGCGCCTACGGTGAAATCGCTGGCGTCGCACATAATTTCGAATGGTAGATCCGAGTCTGGTGATTGGACAACATGCGCTGATATAAGCGCTGATTTAATTTCTTTAAACGCGTCGAGATATTCAGGTGTAAAATCAAATTTCACCTCTTTGCACAGGAGCGCAGTAAGGAGTCTAGCAATTTTGCTAAAATCTTTTATGAATCGCCTATTGAATCAAACATGTCATAGAAAACTGCTAATGTCTTTGGCATTAGTGGGTGGTGGCAATCCAATCATCACTTCAATCTTCGCCTTGTCTAACTCAATTTCGGCTGCTGAGACCTTGTGTCCCAAGATAATTCCACTATTAACCATAAAATGGGAACTTTTCCAGTTCAAAACCAGATTTTTTTCTCTTCGCATCTAGCTAGTACCTTACACAGGTTATCGAGATATGTTTTGAAGTTTGGACCATATACCGAGAAGTCATCCATGAAAACCTCCATGACGTCCTCGATCATATCGGTGAATATCGACATCATGCATCTTTGGAAAGTCGCAGGGGCGTTACAGAGTCCAAATGGCATCCTGCGATATGCGAATGTTCCACAGGGACAAGTAAAGGTGGTCTTTTCTTGATCTTCCGGATGTATGGGGATCTGGAAGAATCTGGAATACCCGTCGAGAAAACAGTAGTATTTGTGGCTTGCGAGCCTTTCTAACATCTGATCAAAGGGAAAAGGGAAATGATCTTTTTGTGTGGCAGCATTTAGTTTCGTGTAATCGATACACATTCTTTGTCCAGTGAAATTTCTAGTAGGGATCAATTCATCTTTGTCATTCTTTACCACGGTAATTCCTCCTTTATTTGGGACAACATAAACCGGACTGAACCAGTTCCTGTTTGAGATTGGATAAATAACACATGCTTCTAGAAGTTTCATGATTCCTTTCTAACTACTTCCTTCAGGTTGGGGTTCAATCTCCTCCGATTCTCGATGGATGATTTGGATTCATCATCAAGGTGTATCCTATGCATGCATAATCAAGAGAGATTCCTGGGATGTCATCAAATGAATATCAGAGAGCCTTGTGGTGCGTCCGAAGTTTATTCAGAAATAGTACTTGCTCTCCGCTACTCAAGTTTGCATTTATGATGACAGGATAGAAGTTTTCGTAAAGAAAAGCATATTAAGACCGGCTGTAAGTAGTTTAAGCCCAATTTTAGGTGCTTTTTCCTTGCTCCAGTTGTCGGTCACAGTACGTTGTCGATCGACGGTGATATCGGGATGTCAATCGACGGGGGTCGATATATCGAGTTTGTCAAGATTGACATTAAAATTTTCTTCAGTGGCATCCATTAACCTTATATACTCACCAGTGCGGTCTTTTAGCACAGAGATGCCGCCTTCCGGAGATGTAATTGCTCTCTCTAGAGGATCGTTTGAGCACATATCTATGAATGATTCTTCTGCTAGGTCGGAAAGGTAATCGATATGGTAGGTTTGACCGTCGATGGAAGGTTGTTTTATTATATTTTCCATGTCAAAGACCATCAGTATCTTCCCAATGTTGAGGCATATACGACCTTCTCTGACATCAATGATTGCCCCGGCAGTGGCCAGGAAATATCTTCCTATGTTAATCGGATTCCGAGGTTCTCGCTCATATTTAAGCACTATGAAATCTGAAGGTATATCGCAGTTATGAATGTGTATGGGCACGTTCTCGAGTACGCCTTCCGGAATCCTAGTGGATCTATCAGCTAAAACGAGAGTGACCCTGGTAGGTTGAATTGTGTTAGCCCGAGAGTGACTGCAACGGAATAATGCATCAGGTTGACTCTATAGCCTAAATTGCTAAGGGGTCTTTGAAATCTCTCATCGCTAATAGTGCAGTCCAAAATGAAACTATCGGGATCCGGGAGTTTGACTGGAGTTTTTCCTTGAATAATTTCGCTTACTTCTTTGGATACCAACATAACGTAGTGTTCTGATATATGGAATCCTCGTGATGCCGTATCTTTCACGTACTGCTTAATGGCAGACGAGATGTGAATGACATCGCTTAGTGGCATCTCAATGTTTACTTTGTCAAACACTTTCTTGCATATTGCTTTTTCTAGCTTCTTCTTCTTCTTCTTCTTAACATTTTTTGGAGGAAAGGGGGGTTTCGATTGGTAGACCTTAGTCCTAACCGGTTCGGCTAGTTCTGGGACAGAGTGTCGACCGATTCTTGTTTCAGAGTGTCGATCGATTATGGGTTTGGAGTGTCGTTCGATGCTCGGTAAGGAGTGTCGATCGATGTCTCCTACGTGTGTGTTCTTTCCCTTAGGTTCAATAATTAATTCTTCAAGGTTGTCAATTTGTTCTAATACTTCAGTTTCAGGAGGGATTTCAGGATCTTTCTTGTCAATGTCAAGTGCGATGGGGTGCGATTTTTCTTTTCATCTGTTGTGATTTTCTCGAATTCATCGATGGTGATGCTCTCTTTAACTCGTGGGGTAAATTGTCTACCGCTTCGTAAAGCTACGACATTGCAATGGGTCCTGGGGTTAGCCTCTGTTTTACCGGGTAAAATTCGTCCAATCTCCTAATGGACATAGCGTTACTCGCCACTTGGTTGTCGATCCTCTTAATGTGTTCGCTCGGAGTTTCAATTTTTCTGACATCTCTGAGTATATAAGATCTAACTTCTCATTGAGGTCGGCGGCTATTCTACGGTTTCCTATGAATACTTGATTCATTTTTGACTTTGAATTTCTTTCGTGTCTGTTCATAGTGGTGTCGTAGTTGCTTGTGAAATTGCCAGCGCTTTCCCTAAATCGTTGATCATTAAGGTTCATCACATCAGAGAACTCAGCTCGTTTTTGAAGTCGGAAGAAATGGGATCGTCCTCACCATAATGTTGACACAAGCCATGTCCGTCCAGAAGGGTCGCAACTGCGGCCAGAGTTTTTCTAACTCGGATCAAGTGCTTCTCCTCCGCAAACATTGGTGGTTCCTTCTTTTTGGTGTCTCTCTTTTCGAAAGCTCTACATAAAGCTATATTTTCTATAAGCCTTTTAGCACTTGCAGGGCTTCGGGTGCTGAAGTTTCCCTCGCTGGATGTATCAAGGATGGTTTGATAGTCTAGGTTTAGTCCTCTATAGAAAGTGTTGATGAGTTGGGGTTCTGAGAATCCATGGTCTGGTCACGAAATTTGGTAGATCTTGAACCTCGTCCATGAGTTTTTAAAATATTCGCGGCTACCTTGAATGAATGTGGATATTTCTCTCCTTGCTTCCCAATATATCTCCTTGTCAAAGAAGTGATTGATGAAAGCGCTTCGAATATCTTCCCAACAAGTCATGGATCTTGGTGGTAGTTGGTTCATCCACCTCCTGGCGTCACCTTCTAGGGAAAAAGGAAAAATTCTGCAGCAATTGAAATCGTCGTTCACCATTTCTTCTAGCATCTCGATGTGATCCTTCGGTTGTTAAGTAGGAAAACCACTGAATTGATTTTTGCGCGCAATAATTAGGAATTTGATATCAAGCTCAGAGCTTCCTGATTGGTTATCAGATAATCAAATTGCGGACCTATTGGAATAGGTCCTGCTAGGATTTAGGTATTCGAGCATTGGAAATTCATGCTTTATCTCACTCTTTGGAGATTTAGTGATTTGATTGGGGATTTCAGCCCCTTGATAATTAAATAGTTTGCTTGCTTTGTTGCTTTAGTTGTTCATTGGTTCTATCAAGACTACTTTCTTATTATCAGTCAGTCTAGTCGTACTTACCTTCTTCCGGCTGATAGGTATCGATCGACGGCAACGGATGGATGTCATAGTGGACCAGCGTCTATCGATTCCGGATGAGCTTTTTCGATCGATCCTTGTCGTCCTGAATCCATATTCTCTCCTTTAATTACTTGCATCATGAGGTTTAGGGAAATAATAAATTTGCAGACAGTAAAGTAAAATCTAGACAATATTCTAAACGAAATCTAATGACGATAATAATGAGTCCCCGGAAACAGCGCCAAATTTGATGTGGAGTTTTATTTCACTTTCAAATTAACTCTACTTCCCACTTTTACTCTCTCAAATAGGAGGTTCACTGTAGTACTTAGAGATCAAATCCACAGAGACTCTAGGATTGCACTATAGACTTATTGCTATCGAATTAAAGCTAGATGAATTATAATAACAAAATAAAGAGATTTCAAGATTGATTTGAATTGTGAGGATCAAATTAAGAGATTAGACTTAGGGGAAATTCTTAGGTGAGATTAGATACTACAGATTAATAGAGTACTAGGGGTTTTATTAAGCACCGTTCTTGAACTCAAACCTTTGAGTTTAGGAGATCGCTCTCCTGCATCTCAACAGAGTATCGATCGATGTCCACCAGGTGTTATCAATCGATGCTCATTCTAAACAATATTTGTTTTGCGGTTTGATGGGTTATCTAAACTTCCAATTCAACTCCCGTTTGTTATCGGTTATTTAGATTGTTTAAGATAGATTCCAGGTTATAACCAAACTCTCGCTTGTGCTATAGAACCCTAATTTCTAAGGTTGAGGTGATCAAGTTCAACTTAGCATTAAGAGTAACTTAAACAAGGAACTAAGAAGATTGCCCTAACAATTCTACAAAATCAGCAATACATTATTACCATTGAATAACCCTAAATCTGACAATGAACTACTCAGACATAACAATAAAGAACATGAATAAATCATGAATAAATTGCATAGAATAAACTTAGTAAAAAGATAAGAAGTTTAAGATCTTCTCCGTAATGATGATTAAATCTTTCTCTCCAACAGATGTAGCAAGGTATTCCAATTCTTAATTCTAAAACTCTTTTGTAACTTAGAAGATAACTCTTTCTTAGGTCTTCTAGACTCTCTCTAAAACTAAGATAGGAAACCCTGATAAATAGTCTAAATTTCGGCCAGAGACTTGTCTTACAAATGATGGAACTTCTGGGTAAAACTTGTAATTTCTAAAGCCTTCACCAATCTCGTTGTCGACTTGGCTGTCGATTGACGCACAGTCTGTGACGTCCATTGATGGTTCACTCACAAAACTGGATCGGACTCTGGGTTTCTGACAGAGCATCCTAAATGCTCCAAAATAGCCCAAAAGCTCCAATTGCTTCCAATGAGTACCTAGACCTGTAAATACACTAAAACAGTACCAAATGCATATAAAAGACTCTAAAAATACTATATATATATCATAGGTAAAATAAGTAAAATCCATGGCATATCAATGCTCAAGACTCGGCTTAAAGAAGCTCATGACCATCAAAAACGTCATGCAAATATGCACCAAAACAATTTGGAGTTTCAGGTGGTTGACTTAGTATACCTGAAAATGAGGACGTTTCAAAGAAGATCTAAGACTGGAAAGCTAAACAAGCTTAAGCCGAGATATATGGGACCATATCCCATTGTGAAGTGGACTAGAGTTGTGGCTTATAGATTGCAGTTATCAGCAAAGTTGCCAGACTTCCATGATGTGTTCCACATGTCAGTGTTGAGGAAGGTCGTGAGTGAGCCAGAGCACATTTTGCAGCAGCCACCAAGTGATCTTGGTAAAAAATTGTATGCACACATCCAGCCAGTTGAAACTGTGGATCGGCCAGTGAAAGCGGTTTCGATTATGATGACCATGATAATCAAAGTTCTTTGGGAGATAGATGGATAAAGGAGGAGACTTGGGAGACCGAGACTCAGATGAGGATGAATTATCCACAGTTTTTTTCAGGATGGTATAGGGCATTCAGTTCAGGACACAGATTTCTTATTAGTGGGGAAGAACTTTGTGTGGACCAAAATTTACACTATCGATTTTAATGAACAGAGGAAAGTCAAGAAACCTTAACTTTCCTTAAGGTCCCGGATTTCATGCTTAATCACACGAATACGAAAAACAGACAATAACAAGATATCGAAGAGATGTCACAGAGGCGTTTTATTGATTAAGACGAAGCAAAGTTAAAGAGATTCACCAAAAACAAGATGGATGGAAATTCGTCAACAGTGGAGAACAAAAGAAACAGAATAGTAAAACGTTCTAAGTATCAAAACTCACTAGTCTAGCCGCCTAGATCCTAAGTTCTCCTAGCTAGCAATAACTTCCCTCAAAACCTATTTTTTCCGGATCCCCTTCTCCTTGTCTTGGCTCTCCTTTATATAGGTCTCCAAGGTTGGTCGTCTTTCCTTTTCTGCCCATGATTCAAATTTATCTTCCGCGGAAATCTTCCTTATCTTCTTGATTTTCCAAAATTATCCTCAGACTTGACAATTATCTTCTAGTCCATTTATCTTTTGAGTAAATTCGGTAGACCTTCATTGCAATTGGTTTCATTCTCGTCTAAAATCGTAAGTGGGCATTTATCGTGTTTTAGACCCTTTAGGGCTGTTTTATGATTTTTGGAAACTTTTACTATTTCTTTCAGAGAAATTGTCCTTCATACTTTTATACGATGTTCGGTTCCAAAAAATAACAAACAACTATTGTAATGGAGACAATGTCGGTGTTTAAGTTAATCGTTGTCGTTTTACGCGATTGTCATGAAGTTGTAGCGAGAAAACAAGTTTTATGATTTTTATCGTAAAACTTTAACAGAAACTTCAATCAAGGTAAAACAAGAGATGCCTTAGAAAAGACAGGATAGAGAGGATGAAGAAGATGGTGTGGTTTAGTTGCCCATGGGCGACTAGACATTGCTGAGTGTCTAGTCACCCATGGGCGACTAGAAATTGGTGAGTGTCTAGTCTCCCATGGGTGACTAGACAGTTTTCCGTGTCTAGTCACCCATGGGCTACTAGAGGGTGTTGCTTGTCTAGTCTCCCATGGGTGACTAGAAAATATTGTTTGTCTAGTCTCCCATGAGAGACTGGACAATGTTTTTGTTTCTAGTCGCCCATGGGCGACTAGACGTTGATCGTCTAGTTACCTATGGGTGACTAGACAATATGTACGGTTCAAAGTTGTCCCAAAAAAATTTCTTAAGGATCGTGTGGAATGAGTTTTCTTCGGGGGACAGTCTTAGCAATCCTGGACATTGATTTCAAGATTACCTTTTTTGACCCCAAAAGTTAGCCCCCCAGCTCGTAAGTTTCAAGTTTGAATCTTGCGAGTGAGTGATGTGCGTTTAATTGAAATCTACGGCGATGAATGTTTTGTGAATAGTCGCAAATATTTTATCAATTATTTTAATTAACGAAAATTTTCTATTAGTATAGGACCTTTGCTCCTTATTCATTCCACCCTTCTATAACTTTTCATTTTTTCCTTCTTGAGAGCTTTTTGAATCAAGATGACTTCCTCTCACGATGAGCAAAGAAGCAACAATTCTGGGAGGGGGGCTTTCCTTCAGGCGAGTTCGTCAAACTCTCCTTCTCCCGGTGGCATTCCAACTCATGTGGTTGAGTGTCTCGCTTTTCGGGAAGAGTTGACTCGCCGTGATTCTGAGGTGGGGTACTCCGTCCATGTTAATCTGACGGACCACTCCGTCCCGGCTGTTGCCTTGAACCCTGCTGCCGAGTTACCATCTTCCTCTCCAATAATTCTTTAGGGTGGGCTGACTGCGGCATAGGTTTCGGCACAGCTGAGGGGTTCTTCTATGAATCCGGTTTCTGTTATCGATACTAAACAAGCTCCTGAGTCGATGCCTCCTCCCCCGGCCAAGAGAGAAATTTTCTGGGCGTTACGTGCCCTTAGTTCCACACCTATCGTTGCGCCGAGGGTCGTAAGAGGGCTTGTGCAAACTCTGAGACAGCTAAGAAGAGGAGTTGCGTCAGAGGAAGTGAGATCGGGCCTTTGCCCCTATGGGCCTTTAGTTCGAGTTTGGTAATGCTGTATTGTGCCAAGGTTTTCTTGGAGACTCTCTTTTCGGTGGATAATGACAGGATGATTAGTGACTGCAGGTCAGAGGTCAGGCGTATTTCGAAAGAGCTTGATGAGTTGAAATATAGATCATTACAACTTGAGGCGAAGTTGGGGGCTATATAATCCACATGAAAATAAACTTGATTCTAGGACTATTAGTGGATTTTTCATTGGTTATCCTGAAAAATCAAAAGGTTACACATTTTATTGCCCTAACCATAATACGAGAATATTTGATTCCGGTAATGCTAGGTTCATTGAAACAGTAAAACTAATGGGAGTAGTGAACCACGAAAGGTGAACATTAATGAAGTTCAGGTTAAAATTTCTGCACATGTCGTTCAACCTGAGGTAGTTGTTCCTATTGTTGCATCAGAGTTTAATGACACCATAGAACAACATAATAATGTGCCAGTATCACTAGCTGAAGATTCGGTTGATGGACCTGTTCTAATTCAAGAAGGGAACAGTGAACCACAAATACCTTTAAGGCGATCTGGAAGACAAAGGAGATCTGCCATTTCAAACGATTATGTGATTTACACTATTGAAAGTGAATGTGAGTTAAGCACGGGTGAAGACCCGATCTCATTCAAAATGGCCATGGAAAGTGACAATTCTTAAGAGTGGTTTGATACCTCAAAAAAAGAAATGAAATCTATGAGTGACAATCATGTATGGGACTTAGTATAGTTGCTCGATGGTTTAAAAGTTGTTGGTTGTAAATGGGTCTATAAGACTAAACGGGACTCGAAAGGTAATGTTGAGATACGCAAGTGTCGCCTTGTTGCTAAAAGTTTCACCCAGAAAGATGGCATCGACTATAAGGAGACCTTCTCTACTGTTTCCAAGAAGGATTCTCCTAGAATTGTTTTGGATTTGGTGGCTCATTATTATCTTGAGCTTCACCAAAATGGATGTGAAAATCGCCTTTCTAAATGGATATCTTGAGGAGGAAGTATATATGGACCAACATGAAGGTTTCGTGATCACAGGAAGGAAAATTTGGTGTGTAAGTTAAGAAAGTCAATATATAGACTAAAACAAGCTTCTCGGCAATGGTATATAAAGTTTAATGATACCATCACGCCATATGGTTTTGTAGAGATCATTGTTGATCGATGTATCTACATTAAGATCAGTGGGAGTAAGTTTGTGATATTAGTCCTATATGTTGATGATATTTTGCTTGCTGCAAACGACATGGGTATGTTACATGATGTAAAGAAGTATCTCTCTAAGAAATTTGAAATGAAAGATATGGGTGAAACATCTTATGTTATCATGATAGAAATCTTTCGAAATATATCACAAGGATTATTAAGTTTGTCTCCTAAAAAATATATCAATAAGATCTAAGAGAGATATAGAATGGAAAAATGCTTTGAAGGAACAGCTCCTGTTCAGAAGGGGGACAAGTTAAGTAAAATGCAATGTCCTAAGAATGAATTGTAGTTGTGAGTTTGAACTATGTTCAAACACGTAATCGACTTGATATCAACTTTGCTGTTGGAATGTTGGGTCGATATCAAAGTAATCTTGGAATGGACCACTGGAAAGCTGCAAAGAAGATTTTCAGGTACTTGCAAGGCACCAAAGAGAACATGCTTACATTTAGGAGATCTGATCAGCTAGAATTCATTGGATATTCAGATTCAGACTATAACGGATATAGCATAAAATCCTTGTTTGGTTACTTGTTCATGTTAGCTGAGGGAGCAATATAATGGAAGAGTGGAAAGCAGTCTGTCATTGCTACTTCCACTATGGAGGCTGAATTTTTGGCGTGCTTTGAGGCCACAATTCATGCATTATGGCTTCAGAACTTTATCTTAGGGCTTTGGATTGTCGACACTAGCCAAGCCGCTGAGAATTTATTACGATAATTCTGCAGTTGTCTTCTTTTCAAAGAACGACAAGTACTGGAAGGGTGCTAACACATGGAGTTAAAGTCTTTGTATGTTAAAAAAGAAATTCAGAAACAGAGAGTGTCGTTTGAGAACATAAGGACAAACATGATGGTAGCATATCCGCTAACTAAAAGGTTTACCACCCAAGGCGTTTAATGGCCATGTAGAGCATATGAGTATTATAGATAAGACTTTGATATTTTAGTTATGAGATGCTCATTATGTATTTGGAACTGAGAATTCATTTAAAGATTAAGTTTCGGATTTATTAATTATCATTAAAGTATGTGTATATTAAAATGAGAGATTAAAGAAGGTTTGATTTTTTTTTCCATCAAAAAAATCACTAAAAGGAGAAGGTTAAAAGGGAAAACAACATAAAATTAACTAACACATGACCGAAGGCCATCATGATAATCTCAAACCTGGTCCAATAATTAATGTAATTAATTATCTTCAAGTCTATCAAATCGAAACATTTGTTTTGTTGGTTCAACACCTTTCATTAGTTGATTTTATTTATACTATTAAAAAAAATCTCTAGTAGGATTTTTTCCTTAAATTTTGAAGTTATTTACAATGACATGCCATTCCTATTTAATTTTATTATTTATATTACTTATTTAAATTAAATTAAAATTTTGTGCCATGAAATTTTGTTTACAAAACACAATCTAACTATGGAAATATTCTGAAAGCACAATAAATCCACCTAAACTACATAACAAAACGTGATATATAGTATTATTATGGCAAGTATCATTTATAACAAGATATGCATTTTTATTTTAAAATAAAAATTATAAATAAAAACAACAAAAATTTAATTGGATACAAAAAATATTTACTTAAAATTAAAAAAACTAAAATGTAACTAATTTTATAATATTCTGATTATATTATTACAAATTATGCTTGACTCTATATGTTCAAAGTTTTTTGGGTTATTCTATGAGACAAAAAAAAAAGATAATTATTAAATACAAAATAAATTGAACAAAAATATTTGTTTATTTTGCTATACCATATTATAATAAGAATTAATCAATGTGAGAGAAAAGATTAATTATACTTCATTTCATTTTTATATCTTTAAAATAAATATAAACTGCTATACTACTTTTATTTTTATATAATTATATTTATATGAATATAACTATTATTATATTGGGTTTCATATCGATTACCCATCGGTTTAACCGGATAAACTCATATTTAATTGGTTTTATTAAGGTTTTAAACAATAGCTATTTTTAAGATCCACCATGGGTTAGATATAGGATCTTCGAGTTTACAAGTTATGCGAGTTCATGTCGGGTTTAAAAACGATGATTTAAATGCAAAAATGTTTAAATAAACTGATTCTTACAAATTAACAAAAGATTTAAAGCATTGTTAATTGAATTTTTCATCATAAATATTCCGTACTTTTAAAGACCGGATCAAAATATAGTTATTACTAAAAAATAAACAATTATAAATACGTTATTCACATGATTAAAATAATATATTTTCCAATTTTCCAATTCGCACCAGATGGATCGTAATAGCTGTTGACATCAAATGCGAAACTATATTAAACATTGGATATTACGTTCTATTTAGTACTTTGAAAGATGGGATCTGCTTTGAAAATTATTTTTAGGTTTGATTATAAAATACAAAAAACTTAGATTTAGTACTTTAAATTAAAGTGTTAAATTAGTTAAAAACTGAACCAAAATAGCAAAAGTGACTAGATTTGGTAATACCTTATAAACAGTATGAATCTTATTTTAATCAAATGGTGGTATATAGATATGGTTCAGTATATAAATCGATCAAACCAAATAAATCAAATAAACTGATTAATTAAAACATAGTAGTCAATGTATATGTCAATTACATCAAATAATTGAAACTATATATGTAATTTATTTTATTGATATGATCTTTATATTTAAGATGTTAATTTGAATAATTTTTATTTTACGTAAAGTATTTTCATTGACATATATTTGTGCTAAAATTTAGTTATTTAATAATATCATGATATTAGTATTCCTTTTTATTTTCTCTTATGAAATTCTAATAATTATTTTTATTTACTTACTTTTTAATATTTGATAAAATTATAAAAATTTCTATTTAAAAATTAATAAATTTGATTTTTCTTCATAAAAAATTAAGTTGGCAAATATTATAAAAGATAAATATAGTTTTAATTTTTTGGTATAAAACCCATTAAAATAAAAACAGATATTATATAAACTGAATCAAATCAAAGTAGATATAATTTTAGTATGATATCTAATTTTTATAAATTTTACCGAAACCGGCAAAAAAAATCGGATTTAATAACACTGTTTTGAATATTTTTATATTGTCTAACCCCAGGCAAAGCGTGGGTATCAATAGTACTTACATTTTTTTGGGGTTTAGGGAATCATACTTTTGGGGATACAAATATGCTTATGTGTTATGGTATGATGTATGACCGACCATGATGTATTATAAAAACAATACTTTATTATGTTTGTATATACAATAGAAATTCTATAAATTAATATTCGATAAATAAATATATACAATAGATTAATAAATATCGCCGGCGTCTAGTTGGGTCGGTTCAAAATATGAAACAATCGATAAGCTAATAAGAATAATTTGGAAGATCCTATGTAAATATATAGTCCCACAAAAATTATAATTTAAATATATGCAGCTTATATTAGTCCAAATAATAAAGGTTTTTTTTGCAAAAATTCCTAAAAACTTAAAGTCAAACACAAAACTAACCCATGACTTTTCAGAAATTTTCATTTGCCTTATTCACCCCAAAAGTTCTGATTATTCACGAAAATAACATTGATTTTATTTCGAAAATGAGTATTTTACTCTATCATCTTCATCAAGTATTTAAAATAATGTAATTTTCATCAATACACCAACCACCATGAACAACCAATTTGAAGCTTTTAATGCATCTAAAAGTCGGTTTTCAATCCTCTATCTCATTTCTTATGCTCAAAAACTAAATCTCTTTAATTGAGTTTTTCCGCCAAAACCGAAAAATCAAATTTTTCCGCAAAATCGAGTTTTTCGCCAAACCTAAAAATCAAGTTCTTCCGTAAAATCGCAAAATCAAGTTTTCCATAAAATCGCAAAATTGAATTTTTTTCGTAGATATTTAATCAAAACTCATTTTTATTTGACTTATGTTAATGTATGAAATAATATATATTTTGTAAGAGATTATATTAAATTTATTCACATAAACTGATAAATGGTCTTAAAAGGGTTGAAAAAGGTTCAATCCGATTTTACATATGTTGATGGGTTCTGAAAGGGTTAACATTCATTTAGGGTTGAGCTTAAATTATATAGGGTCAGATTGAGTTGGGTAACCCTATATAACATCCCTACTCAAAATTCAAAATAGATCATGTCATGTGAAACAAACAAAAAAGATAGAAGATGTGCTTACTTCTAATGTTTTAGTTCCAGTGTCCATTACATTTAGTACATTGAACACAATCTATAGCATCATTTGATTTAGTAATTCTTCGAAAAAGGTTTTTAGAGTACCAAAAATCCATAAATAAACATACATAAATAAGAAATAATCTATATTTGACATTTTGACGTATAAATTGCTATCGATTGGCATTATAAAGACTTTTTAATTTACTATCGTAATCAAAATAAATTTGTGAACTCTAACAAAAATAATAAAATATGTAGTGGAAGTTACATTTATAACTAAAATCACACTTAGGGTTTCAAATGTTCATTCAAATGTGAGATGTTTCTATATTATTTTCTATCATCATCATCTTTATTGTTAGTTGAGTATTTTTGTTCCATAAAATATAACCTTAATTTAAACTAAAAAATTAGCTACATTGAACAAAAATCATTAAAATAATATTATGCGTTTACAAAAAGATACAAAATATTAAATTAAAACTGAAAAATTAATAAACTAATCCAAAAATAAAAAAATAAAACCAAACTATTTTACATAATAATAAATAAATATACTTAGCTTCAAAAGCGGTAAATTACTTATGCATCAGAGGTATCTTATTTACAACTCAGCAGCGGCCTTAGACGAATTTAAATAATTGAAATGAAATTTTATAACTATACATTAAAGTGCTAATTTATAATATAAAAAATTAGATTAACACTTTCACTATTTTACTCAGCTCTTCAATATCATATTCAGCCTAACATAAACTGCAACGAAATGCAATAGTGTAGAACCAAATCTATTCATAAAAAGGATAATCATGAGAACCACAAGCCCAATTTTGAGAGCCTAAAATATATCAACAAAAATTAAACAACCAATTATGGATCAGAATTATCAAAAACATACAACGAAAACACCACGTATACCTCATCTACCCAATATGACATGTTATATGTTGCAACATATTAATATATACTCAAACATCAAAATCAAACATAATGAATCTTAACATACATAAACCTTCGACACCCTACCATTCTTAAAAATTATAAATATTGTTATACACTACTCTTGCAAAAGCTCACGTAAAACACACACAAAGAAAATATACAACTATAGAATTACATACGTCACACGTAAAGCATATCCCGCGCATAGCAGATACCGATCCTAGTATATATATGAATATAAGAGTTTCTCTACTTATCCTTGCGCCACGTCATCAAATAATGTTAGTACAAACTGACACATGTTCCTTTCTATGAAATGGCTAGCTCAGCAATCCTTCTTTCTGATGTGAAGTCAGGCGGTGTGCTCTTCCACCGTTGAGGTGAGATTTCCAGCTTCTATGAAGCCAGGAAAGCCTCGCTTGTGACGAGCTGATGGTGGTGGATATGCTCTTTTTGAATTCAAAGTTTATTTTTTTCTTAGTTTCTTAAACTTCAGATTTTTATTAAACTCATTACGTTCTTAAACTCATGTTCATAGTTAGTGATTATGTTCTTAAACTCATGTTCGTAGTGTTCTTAAACATCAAATCTTTATAAAGGTGATTCTATTATTAAACTTATAACGCCCCGATCGCCCATGGCTAATGGGCCACCCATGCCGGCTCTCTCGGCTCATGGGCCCTATCCCGTTCCAACGGTCGGTACGTAAATTTTCCAAGGCTCAAAATCATTGTTTACTGAACCTGCAATCCCCACATGATCTTTTCCCGTGCTTTGGCCTCACTCACATGGTATCGCGAATCACTTCCCGATAGGTCACCCATCCTTTCACTACTCCAGCATAAGCACGCTTAACCCTGGAGTTCTAAACGGATGTGTGACGGAAAAGGTAAGTGCACTTTGGTGACATAGGTAATCAAATCAATTCTCTTAAGCCTTTCCACATATCACAACTCGGGATGTTACAATTTACCCCCTCTCAAAGAACGCAACGCCCTCGTTGCGCCCCTGACAGGTCTCAAGACACCTCTCGGGTCAGAACCAAGATGGCTAACCCGCTCTGATACCACTTATAACGCCCCGACCGCCCACGGCTAATGGGCCACCCATGCCCGCTCTCTCAGCTCATGGGCCCCATCCCATTCCAACGGTCGGTACGTAAATTTTCCAAGGCTCGAAATCATTGTTTACTGACCCTACAATCCCCACATGACCTTTTCCCGTGCTTTGGCCTCACTACACGGTATTGCAAATCACTTCCCGATAGGTCACCCATCCTTTCACTACTCCAACATAAGCACGCTTAACCCTGGAGCTAAACGGATGTGTGACGGAAAAGGTAAGTGCCCTTTGGTGACATAGGTAGTTAAATCAATTCTCTTAAGCCTTTCACATATCACAACTCGGGATGTTACAAAACTCATGTTCATAGTTGATGCGGCTTCATAATTTGATCTGGTTGTTAGCCCAGTGGAAAACACAAGTGGACCGGTTCCTGCGTCGTTGGTGTCTGAATGGGCCAGATAGCCTTCCTTTCATCCATCTTCTAATTGTTCTCGGCCCATGTTGTTTTTTTAAGAGCCCAGGTCCTTCCTTAGTCATATTTTGTCGATTAAAGTTCTCCCATTTGTTCAGAATATCCTCCAAGTCATCCTCCTTTGAGCTCAGCCTCTTCTTGGCTGGAGCAGTATCGTCTAGATTGTCTTTGCCTGGTTCGTCTGGCTCCAGTAGTTCATCCAAGACTTCCACAGATCGTCTGCAAGATGGTTGTTTAACCATATTACTAGTGAATCGATCATTTCTCATCTTCATGTTTGATCTTTTTGCTCGTCCAGTTGGTCAGGCAAGTATTTGGCTGCATCATTCCCTCCTCCTTTAGAAGGATTTGACCTCAAATCCGAACCATCTGAAACAAAATGACCCAAGTCAGATATATGGAAAGTGGAACTAATGGAGTACTTACCTTTAAGGTCAATCTGGTAGGCATTGCTAAGCCTATTTATCACTTTGAATGGACCATCTTTCCTTGGCACCAACTTAGCCTTCCTTTCAGATGGAAACCTTTCCTTTGTCAGGTGAATCCAAACTAACTCCCCTGGTTCAAGGATCAATTCTCGTCTGCCTTTGTTGGCTCTGCTGGTGTACATCTTATTCCTCTGTTCTATGTCCTTCCTGACCTGTTCATGCAAAGATCTAACAAAATTGGCCTTTTGGTTGCCATCAAGATTATCATGTTATTTCAAAGGTAAAGAAAGTAAATCCACAGATGAAAGAGGATTAAAGCCATAAACAACCATGAAAGGGGACTGCTTTGTTGTTGAATGTAAAGATCTATTGTAAGCAAATTCAACATGAACGAATCAGTCCTCCCAAGTTTTTATGTTCATTCTAATTATTGCACGCAGGAGAGTTGAGAGACTCCTGTTAACTACCTCGGTCTGGCCATCAGTCTATGGGTGACAAGTTGTGGAGAACAATAACTTGGTTCCTTGTTTACTCCACAAGGTTTTCCAAAAAATGGCTAAGAAACTTAGAATCCATGTCAGATTCTATTGTCCTAGGCATGTCATGCAACTTAACAACTTCTCTAAAAAATAGATCAGCTATCATTGATGCAGTCTTATGACATGGAATGAAGTGTGCCATGTTGGAGAATATGCCCACCACCACAAAGATGTTATCTTTATCTTTCCTAGTCCTTGGCAGTCTTAAAACAAATCCATAGAGATGTCTACCCATGGCTAAGGAGAGGAGTATACAAACGGTCCGAAAATATGCTTAATTTTTCCATCAACTGCGTACTGTTCTACTATGGTTACTTTCTTTATTTTATCTTCCATTAGTGCTATTGTGCAAATTAACCCTTTAAAATACAACATAGACAAAGCCGTTTTTTGTTAGTTAAAGACGAAAGCGGATTTTGGTTGTCATTATTTTCTTTATTATTGTAGTTGTAACTTGTCTTGCAACTGTACATTTTGGAGATTATAGACACTTTGACTTTGGATTCTTATTTATTAAAAATATTTTGAATATTTAACTGAATCGTCAAATAATTGAATTATGTAAATACTTTAGTCGAATATTTCAGAAACTAAATTACAAACTAAAACAAAATGATTTAGTGTACTAATAATACTTCGCATTTGTATTTTTAAAATGTTTTAAATTTTCATATTTTATATAGTGAAATCAATTTTTTTTCAATTTGAAAACATTAAAATTATTAACAGCTTTTCATACCTTCAAACTTAGAAGTTTTTTGCTCTTCAAACATATCCTTAAACCTCCAAACTTTGAGAGCATGAACAGTGGACTATGAAGGTTTACTGTTCATTCTCTCAAAACACTATTTACTTTTCGTTTTAGTCTTCATACAATTTTACTAATATTAATTTTCTTGTCACTTTAGTTCTTATAAAAGTATATCTCACTTAATTATTCGTATATTTCTCTATATTATTAATAAATAAAAATATGTAAATATGTTAAATAATAAAATAAATTATTATATGAAAAGAGGTACTACATGATATAATGACAACATGCATTATAATGCATAACATGATAATTGAAGATGAACTTGATATCAATGCATCATTTAGAGATGCAAGATTGACACCACAACCAACATTTCAAATGGCGATAAATGAAAAAGAATATTTCAATAATTTTTAATTCGTAATATTCAGATAAAAAAAACATCATGCTCATTTCATACTTTGAGATGCTTTTGATTGATCATATATGAAAGAATTATGGAAATACCAATATTGTGTAATTTGTATTTTTATATATTTTCTGAATTAATGTGTGTTATTTTTTTAATGTATTTTTGTTTTATAATAAATTGATCACATAATTTTATACGTTTCAGTGGAGATTAGTTTAGATTTCTGATTTATATGTTCAATTTTCATTCATTCACAAAAAGCTTCTCTCTTTTCTTAGAGAGAGAATTTTCTTTCTTTTTGTCCCTGTTTACAGACTCCTATTTTTCACAGAGAGAAACAGATTTTGATTTATGTTTTTTTTTGATGTAAGATACTTCTCTTCGATCGAAAGATCGATTTTTGTTGTTTCGTCAGTTCTAATCGATGAATTTTGTTGTGTTTCAGTTTCGAATCGAAGCTAAACTTCAAGTTTTCTTTTTTTTGTTCTTCAATTGAAACTGATTTAATAAAGTTTCCGATCTTTCTTTGATTGGAAAGGCAACCGGTTCGTTTCAAAAAATTAAATCCTTTATCTTTAATTTACTCATCTGTTTTCTCTCTTCTACAGAGAGTAATATTGTCGTTTTTAAACCACTAATCCTAAGTGGGACAGATTTCTTTGTGTTATGTATCGTCGGAGAAGGAACAATGCTTCTCTGAAGGTTTGGAAATGGTGAAGATATTTAGGGAAGACCGATGACGGCTGGAAGCCATACGAGAGAAAATTACAAAGACTAGCGAGAGCGTGGATCGCTGCGACGCTGCGTCACCAGCTCCTAATCTCTCTACGTGAAGATGCGTGTTTCAGCGCAAGAAGAAGTGATGATAACACGTGGTTCTGCCTTTGTCACATTCACATTCGTGGCTTTATTGTAACACTCGTTGGTGAAGTCTTCAGATAAAAAAAAATAGGTCTGGGCCTTTGGGCTTAACTTGTAATCGAGAATATAAATGATGGAGTGCTGCCCTTTAATCTTCACTTGTATTTAGGGGTGGGACGGACCGGATATCCGGGGTATTTTAGGATATCCGGATCCGGAGTATCCGGATCCGGATCCGCGTCTTCCGAGTATCCGGACTTCGGATATCCGTTTAGATATTGTGATACCCGCGGATACCCGGATTCGGATCCGGATCCGTAAAAATAATTAAAAAAAAATAAAAAATATAAAAAAATATAAAAATAATCTAAAAATAAAACATAAATTAAATATTTATACAAAATTTATGAATATATATATATGACATAGAATATTAGTAAAATTTTAATATAATATTAAAAAATATATTTTATGTATAAATACTAATATATCAAATATAATTATTAATAAAATTAAAAATTTAATATATTTTAAAAACATGGATCCGGATCCGGCTATCCGGACCTAAAAATTAAGATATCCGGATTTGGATCCGGTTTGGACGGATCCAAAATTTTACTATCCGGATTCGGATCCGGGCACTCCGGATATCCTATTTTCGGAGCGGATCCGGGACGGATTTCGGATCGAATCCGGATCCCGGATAATACGTCCCAGGCCTACTTGTATTTGCCTTTTGGACTATTTAAACTTAATGAAAAAGTTTGGTCCTTTTGGACTATTTAAACTTAATGAAAAAGTTTGGTCGGTAAAAAAAGTTTAGATTTCTGATTTAGGATTGCTGGAGAAAAAAAATCTTATGGTGATAGTTTCTATGTCAAGAATATAGGGCTATAACCAAATAAAACAATAAGTATAAGGAAATTGTCTGACCATTATTTAGAACACTTTTTCCCGAAAAAAATATCTAAACAAAGATTTATCTGATTCTCTTGTGTTATTATAAAAGCAGACATCGTTTGTAGGTTTTACGCTAGACTCTTGTGTGACCCACGAACCAGTTAAAAAGAAACACATTAAGAAAAAAAAAGGAGATTGTTATAAATCATGTGATGGACGATCCATAACCTTTGGCCCGACTAAGACCAATCGACCGGCCCAATTGGAGAGAGAGAGAGAGAGTCGGTCATGTTTTTCCTTTTCTCATTAGTCTTTGGTTTTCTTTTTCCTTGTTGGATTAGGAATTTTTATCTTTCCATTTATCTTACGACGGTCTATTTGTAACCCCTATATAAAGGGAACCTATATTCGATAATTAATAAGAGAGTACACATTCCCCCCCCATTACTTTTACAACACGTTATCAGCACGATTTGTCTCTCTAAAACCCTATGCTAATTCCGAAACTCACAAACCTAAAACCTAGCCGTCGAAGAACCCTAACCCTAATCTCGTGATCAACAATCAATCCAAGCTTCTGCAACAAAAGCATCCTATCTCTTTCTCTCTCTACGATCCGATACAAACCTAGGGCGATCCGATACACGATCATCTCATCACCCGATAGCGACCAGCTCGTCAACCCGATAGCAACCAGCTCCCATCCGATACCGATCAAACCCACGATCCGATAGCACCAAGGTCACAACCCGATACCATCAAGCTCGTTCCGACTCAAGGCTCTTCCATCCTCGGTGGTCCATTCAACCCAACTAGAGGTTCACGGTAAAAACCCTAAACCTAATTTAAAAAATCTGATATTAGAACCTTGCTAGGTTGATGGATAGAATAGTGAACTCAATCCTGACCATATAGGACTCACATCCATTGATTGCTTGATTGTTTGATTGATTGTTTTAAATATAATCAAATAGAAACCGGGTGTTTAGGTTGTTAATCTACATGTTTTAAACCCTAATCATATCTAAACCACATGGATGCAAGCTGCATACCATTCACGATTCAAAACCCTAAATTTAAAATCAAATCCTTTTGATTATTTGATTGATCTTATTGCTTTTTAAAAGTTAAGGTTATTGTTAGATTGATTGTCCATTAAAATTGATTGCTTGGTCACCTAGAAACTACTTGTTCAGATTGTTAATAAAATCAAATTGATTGCTTTGAATGAAACCGACCACATGATCCGATAGGTTGATAGGTGATCCGAACACATGACCTAGGTTGCTAGATTAACCCGACCATAAAACTTGTTAGGTTGCTAGATTGATCTGATTGCATGATCCTTTAGGTTGTTAGTGTAATTGTTTTGAATTGAGGTTAAGACATTGCATCATTCTCGTACTGGCCGAATGACACTGCATCATACATATAACCGGCCACATGAATATTGCTTGATAGTATGACCATTTTCTTGATTGCAATTACACTTAGAAAACAATTATGATAGGTTGATAAAATTTTGTCGAGAGACTTGTTTGAAATTGTTTTGGCAGTATGGCAATACTTGCATGGCATGCATGAACATATAGTAACAGACTGATTAGGGTTTATCTTGTTCCTGGTCTATAGAATTGTTTGATAAACATAAAACATCTAATGACCTAATTATAAAATTATATGATCTCAGATGTCGAATATCTATAATTTGGAATATGCTGCCCTAAATCTCTCTAGAGATAATTACTTTCAATGGGCGCTTGATACCAAGATCATCCTAAAGTCCAAAGGCTTGGTGAAAGTATCATAGATGACAATAATGTCATTGAAAAAGATCGATACAGAGCCATCTTAATAATACGCCATCATTTGGTGGAGAGTCTCAAAAACCAATACCTGATGATTGAAAATCCACTCGATCTTTGGACAGAGTTGAAAAGCAGATATGATCACCAAAGAACGGTGATCTTACCAAAGGCTCTATATGATTGGAGAAGTCTCAGGATCCAGGACTATAAGTCCGTGGACGAATACAATTCAGCACTGTTTAAGATTGTCTCAAAATTGAAACTGTGTGGTGAGACCATTTAGGATAAGGATATGCTTGAGAAAACCTTTTCCACATTCTACACAAGCAATGTGTTGCTACAACAACAGTATCGTGATAAAGGCTTTACAACTTATGCTAATCTTATCTCTTGTTTGTTACTTGCTGAATAAAACAATGAGTTACTAATGAGAAACAGTGAGATGAGACCTCTAGGATCC
>CAJHQQ010001786.1:0-7500 GCA_905132885.1 Moricandia moricandioides
CTGAGTCATCATCGTATGAACAAGTAACCTTAAAACAATTTTAGCGCATTGGTCATACCATTCACTACAAATAAAAAGTAGAAATCTAACAATTAGTTGAAACGCTTTTATCAAAATTTAAAATTTCCACTGGTTTATATTTTATCACAAATTAAGAAAACTATTACATCTACTTTACAACAACAAAAATATACGTTTGATAGTTCTACTTAAATAACATTGACCATAATGTCAAAAAAAATATAACATTGACCTTGTTGAAATTTTTTTGTACTGCTTTCTCTATTAATCTACATAATTGATAATAAATCACATTATGTATCACTTGAACTTTAAAACTGGCAATATCATTAGTTATATCTTCATCAAACAATTCCAATAAAGGGCTATCCACTATCAAAAGTCATTAGTCATTAAAAATCTATATTTATATGACCCGTCTGAGTCATCATCGTATAAACAAGCAACCTTAAAATGTTTATTTATTATATAGTTGTTAGATCTTGTCCGATATGTAAGGTTTGCTATGTTTGTTTATAAATATAGAGGAAAACCATCCCACTAAGTTCACACTAAATCTTCCACATAGATCTTGAGTTTGCTTCCATATGGCAGGTCTTACTCTCTTCTTCTCTTTTATCTCCATCTCTCTCATCATCTCTGGTGTGAGCTCTCGTGTCCTGAGTCCACTTCCCCTGAACAACTCAATCTTGATATATGATGGCGTCCATGATGTCTCGGGTTACAAGTTTCTCACTCTCGACCCTCCTAAGACCTTGTCTGGGACCGAGTGTGAACATGTCTACGGGTTTCTTCCATGTGCAAATAATGTTGGAGGTTATGTTTTTCAAGTACTCACCTTTGGGTGTCTCTTGATCGTTGGTGACTATTTCTTGTCCATAGGAAGGTCGCAACTCTTTTTAATCTTTGATGTTGGATTCTATGGTGGAATCATCTTCCCTCTTCTTACAATGTTCCCAAGAATTGTCCTTATGCTCTGTAAGGATCCTTGTTCTCTGGATCACAACTACAAATTCATAGAAAAACATTGTAGAGAAATACTTTTAGATATCATTAAATTATTATTTTTATTTAAAAGTAGCACTTAAAGAATTTTTATTTTTTATTTGTGTTTGTGTTTGAGTTTGAGTTTAATGATTAGTATTGGTTTAATATTTAGAGGGTGAAATTAGAGTTATGGTTTAAAATGTACGATAATTTAATGTTTTTATTAACTCATACTATTTTGAGAAAATTTTAGTGATTTTTTTGTGACAAAAAAGTAAAGTTGATTTTTCCTTATATGTATTTGACCTTAAAGACGTTTCTTCCTTCTTTCTATTTTTGGGGGTTTTTTATCTCAGCGAATGGATTGCCATTGAGCAGTGATGTTGCTAACTCCTTCGTTGATAACAACGTTGGAGTTACTGCGGGATACACCGTGTTTGCTCTCACAATTCAATGGGGAGCTTGTGTTGTGTTTAGCATCACTGGTTCGAGTTTGGAAAATGAAGAAAGAAAAACAATCACTGTAAGATTTTCTTCGAATCTGGAATCTATTAATTAGTTGTAAGATCATATTTATATTGCTAAGATCTCATGACCATAATTCTTTTATAATAAATCATGATTCTAAGGAAATCATACATGATTGGTGGAGCCAAAGACATAACATAGTGAAAACCATTGTTGGTAAGCATAGTGACTTGAAGGCTGTAGATAGATTGTTTCTCTTTTCTTTGAGTAAATTTTTTGATATGAATATTTTGTGTTTAATATTTATCTATGTGCAGAAGCAAGCGTAGACGTGGATTTCAAGAACAAGAAAACTGCAGGGGTTATGTTGTTGAGTCTAGCTCCCTTTCTCATGGTGACACTTTCAGCGATATGTGATTCACATTCTTGCAGGCACATCATTATACTGATAACATTAATAATCTCTTCATCTTCAACCATTGTCTACTTTGTTTACTCGGTATGAGTCACTTTATAAAGCAAATGTTGACCCTTTTGATTTCGTTTTGTTGGCTCACCTATGAATGCTCTTTTTTCTGTGTAAACTCGCAGTATGTTGATCAGAATAGCCAACAGAAGAGCTTAGATCACGCCAGGTTTGAAATCATGTCAGAAGTTCATAAACTATTAAAGAGGTTTTCACCAAAAAACTTCATAGAAAATGGAGAGATAAGCAAAGAGAGCATGAAAAGGTATACATTTGAAGCAATAATAGTTTCATTTCATCTTTCTCAAATCATAAATCATTGATTATTTTTGTGTAGTTTGTTTGAGATAACTGATACAAACAATGATGGGAAGATACAAATATCAGAGCTGAAAGACTTTAACATAGAGTTTTGGAACTTTGGGAGAATGAAATGCGAAATAGATAAGCTTGCTATAGATTTTCTTCAAACATTTGATAAAGACAAAGACGGTGAATTAGACCTGAAGGAATTTGAGGAAGGGGTCACGAGTATGCTTAAAAAACACAAATTCAAATTCGACAGCGTAGAGGATGAAAAAGAGGATAACAATGTAAGCATGCATATATCATTTCAAGAAAATATTATTGCAACTAAAACCTCAACTTTTCTAATAAAATATAACAAAATCTTGTATTTCTCTTTTTTTATATATTATTATTTCAAATAATTTCATCAAAAACGGCTAAACTTTATTTTCTTTCAAATAGAAATCAAAATAAAAATGCTTAGCAGAATTAAAAAAAATCTCTAGTTTTTTTTTTATGAAAGCAAATTATGATGTGTTGCAGGAGGAGAAGGGAGTTCTAAAGATGGAAGTACGGCATGAATCGCTTTTTACAAAATTACTATATATGGAAACGTTAGGAGCTGCGATTAAAGTCATCGTAGGGATCTTAATTGTTCTCTTTCTTGCAAAGCCATTTATGATGAACATCGAGCTCTTATCGGTCTCAGCTAGAATACCCTCTTTTTACATCGTCTTTGTGATGATCCCTTTGGCTAGAAACTTAAAGAACACTCTATCAGCACGCTTCTGTCGTCCCAAAGACAAGAAAAAAATCTCAATACATACCTTCTCTGAGGTTAGTGTTAACTATATCACATTTCATTACTTGAGTAACATGTTACATGATATGATATAGACGTAGTTCTAAGGGCATATCCACAGATATACAAAGATATTACAATGAACAACCTCATGGGATTGTCAATCATATTGGCGGTTGTATACGCGAGAGGCTTGACATGGAACTGCTCAGTAGAAGCTCTTATTCTTGTGATCGTTGGCCTTGCAATTGGCTTACCGGCTTATTTGAGATCGACTTATCCGTTCTGGATCTGTGTATTTGCCTTTGCTATGTATATGGTCTCTCTTGTTCTTATCTATCTTCGTTATCAATTTCTAGACAAGAACTAATAAGTTAACACCTTTAGGTGACACTTAAGTTACAACCTCCCAAAAGAGTATTTCCTCGGTATTTTTGGTGGCTTGCTTTCTCGCATTTAAATTGTTCAATTTGGTTGTATTGTTTGTTTGTGAGCTCATCTCTGAAATATAAAATAATCTCCAATGTGGCTACCTTGCTTATGATACTGTGGCCCTACCAGGTTGAGAAATATAAAATAATCTCCAAGAGTCAAAATGTTATATGCATACTGCAAAATATCAGT
The DNA here is from genome assembly GCA_905132885.1 of Moricandia moricandioides. Taxonomy (NCBI): domain Eukaryota; kingdom Viridiplantae; phylum Streptophyta; class Magnoliopsida; order Brassicales; family Brassicaceae; genus Moricandia; species Moricandia moricandioides. The sequence continues at coordinate 3,657 of CAJHQQ010001786.1, forward strand.
ATAATAAGCATACCTCTCTATTCTCTCAAATATATTTTGTGAAATATTAATGCAAATTCGAAATTTAATCTTCTTTTCTGTTTTTATCTAGTCTTGTCAAAAAACCTAAACTGTATTAGATGTTTTCTTATTTAGGTACACAGATTTATATCGAGACAACATAATTTGACCTAACTAAATTCATAAGAAAAATGTAAAAATATAAAATACTAAATTATAAAATACTAAATTATAAAATACGATCAAGACATAGTTTGTGTCTACAGTTTACAAACTGTTTCTTTATTGAAAAGAAATAACACTCATGAGTAAAACGTATTGTAAACTGAGCAGATGTCGTCATTTCTTTTGGAAATACACATAATGTGAATTTAAAACATAAACATAATGTAAATTACTTAACAAAAAAAAAACATAATGTAAATTTCTTCAGGTTCATAAGGAGTATACGCCTTTGTATATGCACTAGTCTTTTAAGCCAACGTCGTGGACTAACAAAAATATATGTCTACTTGCATATATTTTTGTAGATTTGACTCTGTAATAAAAGTATATCAGGTGACCGTCATCGCACTTCATGACGTAGAGTATATATTAGAGGATATTGATTAATAAGGTATATACAATTATTGGTCAAAAACTGTATAATAACAAACTTAGGGATGGTTGGCAAGTGCTCTAGATGCTGTAGAAAGCCATATTTCTTTTTAAAGCCATTTTTATAAAGCAATCATGCTTTAAATCTTAAAAATAAAGTTACAGCAAAAAACTTAAAAAATGAAATATGTTAGCTTTGGAAATCAATTTTTTTTACATCTTTTATTTAGTGTTTTCGATTGCCTTTGAAAAAAAAATCTACAGCAAAAAAATAAAACCACAGCCAAAAAACTTACAGCTTAATTTCTAGAGCAAAAAACATAAAGCCACAGCCTTTTCCAATCAACCCCTTAATTAATATTCAGAACTCGAACGTGACAATAGATAAGTTAACACTGTTCCTCCTAATAATAAAATAAATCCTCTGTGAACGAATTTTCTTTCTTTTTTTTTGCTTTGATATATTGACCATAAAACCCAAAACCAAAACTATTTTTGTTCTACTCTTTCATCTAAGATGGTATATTAATACAACGAGCGGAACACAAGCTATGTATAAGTATAACTTCTAGATCTAAAATGAAAATTGACTCATTTGATCGATCGAGCATATCATTTGTACATTTTGATATCAATAAGAAATATTACAATTAGCAAAAGAAAACATATAAATTTAACAATCAACTATACTATACTTTCTAAAACCTTATCCCCACTAGTGCTAGCCATAGGCTCAGCCAGTGTACGACACACAGGGCAAGTTGTGTGCGATTCAAGCCACCTACCAATACATTCCTCATCAAACATGTGCTTACAATTTGGCAAAACCTTAACTACAGCATTCTTGGGGATTAACCCTAAGCAAACCGGACAGTCTATCTCCTGATTGGTGCTCTCGAGATCGTTGTCGTCCGGTTTGTAAGAAAATGTCGGAAAGGCAGCAATCACTGAAGCGCTGAGCCCTTGGCCATGTGGTTCTCTTCGGCGGCGGTGGTCTTCTTCTGTTTCCGGTGTTACATCCACAAACCTACGGCGTTTGAGCAAAAAGATAACGAGAAGCGTGAAGATAACGACAATAGTCAAGAGAGACGTTACTGCGGCGAACCAAAGGATGATGGAGTTTAACGAAGGGTCGTTGAAACTCATCTTCTCTTTGTTCTATAAAAAATGGTTCTCAAAAGTTAATAATGATACACAATATATATATAACATATTACATGTACCCTTTTTATATATGGATAATTGAGAGTTGACATTCTCTTTGAATATACTTTGATTAAAAGTTGAAATACGATCACCAGTGATGAACTTGATAATATTATATCATATCATCGGTTGAATAAAAGAACAAGGCTGATTTGAATCGGTACACCACAGGCACGATAAGTATACTTTAAATTTGTTCGTGGGAATCTGCGAATGTTTTTATATACAATAAAAATATTATACATACAAGTTGAAGAAAAAAAAAACGTTAAATGGATAAGGATATGAATGAAGTCATGGTTGATTTGATTAACTATTTATATGAGTGAAAAGACATAAGGATTAAGGGAAATTATTACTAGTGTTTTTTTTTGATTAACCTGGGGTATCCCAGATCCATGGAGAGGCCCAGATTAATCTCCAAGGGGAGGTGCAGCCCACAGATAGATTCTCTCTCCGGGTATTCAAATGTGCCCTAAAGCATGGGCTCATATCCGTGTAAGGTGACCAGGATAATTGTGACTTAGTTTCGCGCAGCATGTGGATCGAACCTGAAACGTGTTGGCGTCCCAGTCCCGTCTCCTTACCACTCGACCACAATCACCCAGTCTATTACTAGTGTTTTTAGATGGGTTGTTCGGAGTTTCTGCCCCAGTGCCCCCTCATATATGTTTAAGAAATGTTAAAATGATTAAAAATTTCGAGAAGGTAATTTAAGGTCGAGTTCACAGTTTTTAAGAAGTTATAGGCTCTTGACAAAATAAAGAGGTAGTCAAGCTCTTTGCTTTCTCATTCTCAAATTAATATGTTTCAAATAACTAACTTTAAAAATATAAAAAGGGAGGACGAAATGCCCATGATATTTGTCAAAGATACAACCAAAAATAATTTCCCAATAGTTTATAACATGCCTTTCTTCATTATTTCTTGATCACGTTGTTTAGTGTTTCCTAATTAGGGTTACGATGAATTTTATATAAAATAACAATATAACTTAAATATAAAGAAAACCAGCAATTTAATTGTTGTGTTTATTTAAAGAAAACTACAAAACAATAGGAAAATCTAAAAGAACCATAATCACATCAAAGAGATTCTATAGAATCATCAACAATACTGTTCCACTTTGTCTTCATATTAGAATCTCATGTTTGGTTAGTAGAATGTTAATTGAGCTTGTTTATGTTGATTGTTGAAGACCAAAAAAGAAATCATCAACTATCATTAGCTTTGTTTAAACATGTCAAATTGGGTTGTGTAAAAAAGGAGAGAGGAACATTAATATAACATTTTGCAAATTTACTTTTAATGTTCATATCTCGTTTCTTATACTTTCTTAAAATATACTTAATTAATTTTTTTAATATTTATAAAAAAATAAGATATTCAAACTCACTCATTTAACACTAAATTCTAAACAATAATCACTAAAATGTAAATTCCAATGTTAATATATTTTTGATAATGTGTATTTTTATAAAATGGTATTTAACTTATGTTATTTTTAACAATTTCTTTAGTTTTATGGGGAAATAACATGTTTACCCTAGTTTATTTTTACCAAAAAAGTCTTCGAGTAAAAAATTTCATTAAAGAAAATATATATTTATACCATTAGAATTAACTAATGTAAACTTAGTGTTTAGAGTTAAGAGGTAATTTTTTTTTTAAAAAGTAAATATTAAAAGTTTAAATAACTTTTAAAAAATAGTTTCGAATTTCAAAAAACAATTAAAAACTTATAAAAAAGTTTAACTTTGAAATAATCTTTATATTTTTTTATATATTTATATATCTATAAATTAAAGGGTGAAATAATTTTTTGCATTTTTAATGAAACCTAAAACTAAAAAACAAAAAGAAAACTAATAAGTGCTATTTGAATAAATTGTTCAATCTAAAATTAGTTTAGACCCCAAAGTGGTTTTATAGAGATATAAAATTGAGCTGAATATGATCTGAAAATGCCTTTTTCTCTATAAGAACAGTGCATTTCAAGGTGTGAAGTGGGATAGAAAGGATTTCATAATTGGGGTTTTGA
>CAJHQQ010001786.1:12500-82623 GCA_905132885.1 Moricandia moricandioides
GTGTTAAGCAATGTCTTATGTATGTGATCTGATGTATAATGTAGAATTTATTTATAAAACTAATAACATGAATTAAATTAACAAGCAAGCCTCATACCACTAGATCTTGTTGTTGTAATTTGTTTGAAGTACTTGGTTTCCAATTTCTTATAACTTTGTTAGCTTAGGTGATTCACTTTATTTCGTTTCTTGGAGCTAGTTCTTGGAGAATCTGGCATCATAGCACTTTCTGATATCTGGTTGGATATCTCAATCATATGACCTGAAAACAAAGGTGTGTTGCCGTGATCGTTTATGATATACTAGGCAGTGAAATCCTAGGGACTTGTCAGCTGTTGACTTGAATATGATTTTTGAAGATCTGGCACTAGAGGACATAATTTTCAGTAACAAAATTTAATTAGCATACCAAAGTTCAAAAAGTCAACAGGGGCATTCCGAGAATCGAACTCGGGACCTCTCGCACCCAAAGCGAGAATCATACCACTAGACCAAATGCCCAATTGTTGATGTAGTTCATTTGAAGCCACTGTTTTAAAAATTCAGTTGCCCTTATCTTTTGTGTGTTTACTGGGTACTTTTTATGTTTCTTGCAGCTCATTCTTGGAGAAACTGGCAACATTTGAATTGTGGTAGTAAAGGGAAATCCAATGTTTCTCCTTTGTTGAATGGTTCAAGAAGAGCTTACTTGAAAATCTAATTCATCTGACCTGAAAGTAAAGGTATGTGCTACAATCATAATATAGAAACTAATTTTTCAATATATGATGGGGATGGAAATGCAAATACCCTGAGGATTCTCGATAATGGTCTTCCTCCGACTTCCCCTTGGCAACCCAAAACCTTGATAAATTTTACTTCATATCTCTTGCAACTCTCTCTCTAGATATACTATAAACACAAAATCCTAACCAGCTTATAAGCCAGAGTAGAAGTGAAGTTTTTGAGTCTCCAAACGCTTCTATGTCAGTATGTTGCAGTGATGTTTGTAATTTACTGACTGGTAAGTCGTTTAGTTGACCTGATATTTAATATAGGACACCATAGGAAAGGAAACAACTACCAGTTACAAAAAGGCATCAAAACACACTGTTTAAAAAGTCAACGGGGGCATGCTGTTTTGCAGTCGTGAGTTGTGCCTGATATTATCTTATAGATTTCTCAGTCATATGCCTAATAGTATTAGTCGTGAGTTGTGCCTTCATCGTTTGTAATATACTATGGTGAAATTCTCATGACTGGTCAACTCTTGAGTTTAAGATGATCTTTAAAATGTGCTAACAAAGGAATAAATTGTCGTTAACAAAACTTAGCTTACATACCAAACTACACTGTTTAAAAAGTCAACGGGGCATTCCGAGAATCTCGAACTCGGGACCTCTCGCACCCAAAGCGAGAATCATACTACTAGACCAAATGCCCAACTGTTTGATGTAACTCAATTGAAGCAACTTAAAAAAAACAGTTGATCTTAACTTTTGTGTTTGGGCTTTTTACTCTGTTCTGTTTCCTGCAGCTCATTCTTGGATAAACTGGCAGCATTTGCGCTGTAGACTGTAGTAGTGAAGGGTACCTGATGTTGTCTGGTTCAAATGGTGCAAGAAGAGATTACTACTGTTCAAATCTCAATCATCTAACCTGAAAGTAAAGGTATGTGATACACCAAAAAATATGAAAACCAATACTTTTATATATGAAATGCTGAAAATACAAATACTCTGAAAATTTTGAGAATGCCTCCTCCAACTCCCACTTGAAAAAGAAAAAAAAAACATAAAACCCACCATTGCAACTTGTCAAGACGTTCGTATCAATATGTTACAATGATCTTTGGAATACAAAATTTAACTGCATTCAGAACACCCAGAGTTGAAAATGCCAATGGTGCATCCTGAAAATCTAACTCAGGACCCCTCGCACCCAAAGCGAGAATCGTACCACTAGACCAAATGCTCTAATGTTTTATAGTCTTCAAAACGCTATAGAAGAAAACATTTAAAAGTCAGCTTGAGTTTCAGTTTCCCTTAGTTGACTTTTCCCTGATAAATATTTTATTCTTAACAAGTTGTTGTAGATCTGATTTATGGGATATTCTTCATGGTATTTAGAAATCTTATATAAAGCTAGGAGCATGTTAATATAGACCGAATGCCCAGTTTCTTGGTGTAATTAAGATAAAAAAGGCTAAAGCATAGGCTGTTTTCGAGATTCATCCTCTAAATGCGTAGTTCTGCTTCTTGGTGCTCTGCAGGTGATAGGACTAGAGCCATTTCTGGCTGATTTACTTATAGGAAAGTGGTTAAAAATTCTAATGACATAAGCCATTTGATCTGATGACAAACAAACAGTTAGGATCTGGTGTTAAGCGAAAAGTGTTAAGCAATGTCTGAGATCTGATGTATGATGCATAGTTTATGGCCTTTGAAGGTTTCAAATGTGAATCTTCTAGTACAGAATAAGGATTTGTTAAAAACAATATTTCTTACGCTTGCAGCTACTTCTTGGAGAATCTGGCAGCGTTGCACTTTCTGATATCTGGTTGGATATCTCAGTCATATGACCTGAAGACAAAGGTATGGTGTCTAAATGATGAAATTCTAGGGCCTGTTCAACTGTTGAGTTGAATATGATTTTTGAAGATCTGGCACTAATGGACAGAATTTTCAATAGCAAAACCTAATAAGCATACCAAAGTTTAAAAAGTCAATGGGGGCATTCCGAGAATCGAACTCGGGACCTCTCGCACCCAAAGCGAGAATCATACCACTAGACCAAATGCCCTACGGTTGATATACTTCATTTTTTAATTTGTGGCAACTGTTTTGAAATTCAATTTCCTTATGTATTGTAACTTGAATAACATGGGCATCATCCCTTTTTCTGTTTCTTGCAGCCTCTGTTCTTGGAGAAACTGACAGCATTTGCCTTTACAGCAATAAAGGGATATCTGTTGTTATCTGGTTCGAATGGTTCTAGAAGAGCTTACTTTTGTCCAAATGTATTTCTGTCTGACCTGAAAGTAATGGTACGTAATACAATCAGAATATAGAAACTAATATTTCAATATATGATGGTGCTGGAAAGACGAATATCCTGAGGATTTTAGATAATGGATTCCCTTTAACTTCCCCTTGGCAACCCAGAACCTCAACAAATTTTACTCTATATCTCCTGCAACTCTATATATACTAGAAAGACAGAGGTGAAGTTTTTGAGCCTCCAAACGCTTGTCTATCAATATGTTGCAGTGATGGTTGTAATTTAGTGACTGGAAAATTGTTTAGTTGACATGATTTTTAGAAATAGGACATCAAAGGAAGCAACTATTAGTGGCAAAAACTTTTTGGGCGCTAAGTTTTTGCCACTGATAGTTTCGGAACCTCTCGCGCCCAAAGTGAGAATCATACCACTAAGACCAAATGCCCTATTGTTTATGTAATACATGAAGAAAAAAGTGTTGACGTTTGATTGTGCATTGTTTTTTGTGTTTTTGCTGAATTCTTCTTTTACATTTTTCCTGCAGCTCGCTCTTGTATAATTAAGCAGCAGCATACTCGTGAGTGGTGTGTAATGTCATGTGGTTGAATATTTCAAGAAAAGCTTCTTTGTCAATCATCTGACACCAAAGTAAAGGTATGTGGCACTGATGTTTGCAAAATTATTCAACAGAAACTATGATCCGGCCCTAATGTAATGGAACATATATGTTTGTTAATGATCGTTGCTGCTTGACAATGAAAAGTTATTTATTTGTCTCAGACACCGAACCTTAAAGAAGAGCAAAATCTTGAACCAGTCTTTCTAAATCAGCAAAAGAGCTGCCTTCTGTCACTGATCCTACTAGCTTCCTGCGCATCTCCTCCGCCCTAGCTCCAACCTCACGTCCACTCTCACCCATTGTTTCACCTATGACCCGACCAAGTTCATCCGGGTCAGGCACTGCTCCATCCCCTTCACAGACCCGAACAGCCACATCCAAATCCTCCACCAGCAACCTCGCGTTCACGAACTGGTCAGCCTCCATTGGCCACCCCAAAATCATGGTTCCACTCGTTAGCCCTTCAAGCACAGAGTTCCATCCACAGTGGCTCAAAAACCCTCCAACCGCCACGTGTTGCAACACCTCGAGCTGCGGAGCCCACCCTCTAAAAACCATTCCCCTACCAGCAACCCGTTCCTCGAAACCTTCGGGTACCGGGTCTTTCTTAACCACCCATACAAACCGGGTCATGCTTTTCTCAAGTCCAAGAGCCAGAGCATCGCACTGCTCTTTCGTCAACGCCTTTTGACTTCCAAAACATATGTACAGCACTGACCGTTCCGGACAACCGTCAAGCCAACTCAGCAACGGACAAGAGCTTGATTTAACCGTACCAACCGGGTCCAACCCGAGTAGACAAAGCGGACCAACTCCAAAAACCCGGTCTTGACCAACTCTCTGCTTCACATACTCTACATACTCTGCTTCCAAACACTCTGCCGTATTGAAAACGCAACCGTAGCTCAAAAAGTTCATGGAGTATTCAGCTTTAAGGGTTTCAAGATCCTGTGACGGTGACTGAAGCGAGCGTCGAAACACCGACGGAAGATGCTCCTCCTTGAACACCGGGGCACGAGGAAGATCCGAGAAACAAACCGGATCCTTCGTTCTTGATTTGATATTGTCGAAGCAGAACTGGAGAACGCAAGCCAAGAAAGGGCCGGAGGAGAAGAAGGCGAAGCGAGGGACACCGATCTGATGGCAAAGATCTTGTGTCCATCCAAGGAAGAAGTCGGAGATGAGAGCAACGGGAGGAGTTTGGTGAGAACGGAACCAGAGGATGATAGGGTCACGAAGCTGACGAAGAGAGGCCATGATAGGGAGGTTACCGGAGTTCCCGAGGTCTTTGACGTTCTCAACGCCGGGAGGGAGAGAAGGATGAGGAGGGAAAGGGAAGACGACGGAGGTTACGGAGGAGGGATGAGCGGAGAGAAGAGGAGAGAGGTATTGGAGGTTTTGGGGAGTGATGATGACGGAGACGTTGACTCCACGAAGACAGAGTTGGTGAGTTAAGTCTAGTAGTGGAAGTAAGTGGCCTTGTGCTGGGAAAGGAAACACCATGATGTGTGGTCTCGAACTCTCCAGTCTAGTCTCCGGTGGCACCATGACTCTCCAAAAACTCTTGTTTAGTGTTTATCTTTTTTAGCTTTTCAACTTTCTGTGGCCTAAATGGTTTACAAGTTATCAGAGTCATAAATAAATAATATTTAAACGGAAAGATTCCATGAATTGAAATTTCGAACCGACATAACTTGTACTCTAAACGACAAATCTTAACGTAAAGTCAAAGCAACTTATCTATACCTACGTCTTTTGTTGCTGTTTTTTGGCTGGAACGTTGTTGAACCTTATAATGCGTTGCTTTTGTTTTCATTTTCATTTTCTGTAGCATATACTGATGTGCATAAAGTGATTGGAATATTATCAAGACAAGCATACAGATCTGAATCCTGAAAGCCAAGGTATGTCAGAAGCAGTTTCTGTAGTTCTGGCACCAAAAAACATAAGAAAGTTGTCTGTTACGATTGAGCCGACATTCAGAACATGCATTGCTAAAAAAAGTTACAGGGGCATTCCGAGAATCAAACTCGGGATCTCTCCCGCCCAAAGCGAGAATCATACCACTAGACAAAATGCCAAGTTGTTGATGTAATTTAGTTCAAATACTAAAGGGAATGTTGTGTGTTTTAATCCATTTTCGTAATACTAGTGTTTGCTCTTTGTGCTTGAAAAGCCACCATTGCAATTGAGGTAACTAGAATCAGTTTGGGATTGATTTGGTTAGAGGGAGATGTGGCAGTTAGTTCAAGGAACCTAAGCTAGTGGATGTGATTGTAATGAACCTAAGCGAGATTGTCATCTTAATCTTGCTTATCGAGGAGTCATCCCTGGGATTTAATAGAAAAAAAAATGGGGCATTCCGAGAATTGAACTCGGGACCTCTCGCACCCTAAGCGAGAATCATACCACTAGACCAAATGCCCTTTGTTGAACAGTTATTTTAAAGACAAATCTACGTTAAAAGGTTTTTCTTATTAGTTTATATTTTGATCGTAGAAGATTGTTACAGTAGTTAGGCTTTCATTTGAAATGTTAGTAAAATTTGCTCTGCGGACATGCGATGGAAGCATCTCAAAGTAAGTTTACATTTTAGATCTTTGGTTTGACCCAAAAAAAAAATTACTGACGTTAAAAAAATGTCAACGGGAATCCTGAGCACATCTCGCACCCAAAGCGAGAAAAAAAAACACTAGATTTTTTTTTGGTTACATAATTGGGTTCATTTGCTGAATAAAAATATATATATTTGTCCTTTTAGATACTTCATACTTGTGCCCTTAAGTAACATAGATCTTTGCTGAAGTAAGGAAGCTGCCTCTTTAGATCCTTACTTTTCAACATTTTGGTATTTAGAAAAGAAAAAGAAAAAAGCATACAAGAGTGACAGATCCGATATGTGTCAAACGATTGTTTTTTGTATTTTTACAAGGATCAAATAATCTTACCATGTTTGTTATATTTCTCATATGTGTATTTTTTTCGCTGAAGAACTTGACTTGGTCAGTTAAAGATCTCCGGACACAATGTTCTAATTGGTTTAAGATTAACTTTCGTGTAGACCAAGCTTCGTTCTCCTTAAGAGGCTAAGTGGTTTCTAACATCATCACTGACCTTCAGGTACTAGCAGGAATGCCCAAACGAATCAGAAACATTTGGCCGCTTTCTTCAAGAAACGTCATCTTGTTGTCTTAAACAGTTTGTGAAATTTATCAGATAACTTTAAGCAGTTTGTATATAAATTAAAATATATAGAAATGTATATACATCCTACAAGAGGTCTAATAGCTCTAATAATATATATTTCATCCGTTTCAAAATAGATAATTTTTTTAAAAAAACTGATGTTTCAAAACAAATGATGTTTACATATTTCGATATAATTTTTAACTTTATCAAAAACTGTGTAACCAATAATATATTTTTAATCTATTTTATAATTGATTAATAATTTTTAATTTATATTTTAATCACATTTTAAAATTAAAATAAAATTTTTTAATAGTCATGCATTATGCTAATAATCATATAACTCGAAGCCGGCGCTGCCAACCATCCATCGTTTATCCAAGATTACATCATAGCATCTAACACAAGTAAGTCTATAAAAATCCCTGGCTGCATCATTAACACACCACAATAGAAACTGATATGCTCTCATCTGCCAAAAGTTTAGCCACAGTATGATTGTTTCTTTAATCATGTTGTCATCAGTCATTCCATTCATGTGTCTAACTTTTTTTGTCGTGGTAGAGAAGCTCCCAAAAGAAATTAAATTTAAATATATTGCACCACCATATATTATTTTCTTAGTATTTTTCTATCAGAAGAATTGGTATATTATCAAAATTACGACCATATACATGTTGTATTAACCAGAGCATGGATTAATGGAGTGTGTTTGTATATGTAAATGAAAATACTTGCGTTTCTTATTTGACGAAGTAGTCTATGGTATTTTTAGGTACCCAACTGTTAAACTCGTGGTGGCAGACAATTTAGCAAAGCATAACGTAACCATGTTTGTTCTAAGCTATCTGATTTATAATATGAAAATGAACTTTTCTTTGACGATTAGCGTAGCTAGTATTTGTATCATTGTATGTAACAATCTTTATATACAGTATGTTCCAAAGTACATTATACGGTCAAAAGTTCCATTATGTCAGAAATGGTTATAAAAACTCAGAAATGTAATTTCTTCTCGTTGACCAAACAAGCTCTATTGAACTTCCAGCCTATGGCAGAACGGATATAATGGGACATCTCAATTCCTTTTAAAATCTGAAAGAACGAAAGAAAAAACTCGAGTATCTTGTTTGGTACCAAAAATAAAACAAATAATTCTGATCTTTTTTTATTTAAACTAAAACTCCCTTAAAATATATTTTCATTTTTTAAGAGAGACGTATTATTCAGTTATATTTACTTTTTGTATGTAAAATGAGTAAGGTACTTCCAAAAAGAAGAAAGAAACTGGTGTCTTTTATTTGTTGGTAAAGTTAACAATTGGAGCAAGATATTAGTATTATTGATGAGGTATATAGGATGACTTCTTTATTATGTAATTTGTCTTAGACTCTTATCCTTCAATCAAAATAATTATGTTATAAGATTCACATTTTTAAAAATATAGCCTGGGGATTTAAGCTATCCATCTAAGACTATCTAGTAGAAAAAAATTGTTTTTTTGGATAATTATCTTTTAAAATTTATATAGTATATAAATCTATACGATTTCATTTATAAAGTGTAAGGTCTCTGAATTATATATACATATAACAGATCTTAATATGTATTTATTATTAAAAGTATTTGAAAATAGTTGAAAAAACTAAATTATATAAAGTATTTGAACGACTCAAAAATATTCGAAAATACCTAGATATTTTTATCATAAATATTTAAAGTAATTTTAAATATTCAAGATTTTTATCTGAATTATATTAATTATTCAATATTTTACTCAAAATATTCGATATTTAACTCAAACTACTCAAATTAACCAAATCGGTATTGGAACCAAATGAAACCGAGTTTTTTTCGGGTATTTTGAGGTTTTTAGTTTTACTATCCGAATTGACCTGAAATTATCTGAAACCGAAAATAAGCAAAGTAGTAAATGGATATTCTAGCCTCCTACCCGAACTATCTGATATCCAAAATATCCAGACCAAACCGGATCGATATTCAAAATACCAAGACCTAATTCTTTTACAAATAAAAGGAAGTTTGGTTTCATCAAACAAATAAAAATAAAATAATTAATGCATCAAACTGAAAACGCACCATCAAATAATGGATCAATCTTAGTGCGGTAGGTGGCACTGACACAGCTGATTAAAGCTGCGTTTAAAGGCCCGTAATAGTAATCAGCAAGAAAAACAAAAAAGTAAAAGTTTCTTCTTATGAAAATCATTTAAGGGCAATTTCAGGTCTATCTTGTCAAGTCATTTGTTATGATGTCTCACCTAGTTAATAAATATCTTGTCTTGGTGTTATCAACAACACTAATGATAGTTATCTCTCTCTAATTTCAAGTAGAAAACATCAATTAACAGAATATTTAGTACTTTGTTTTGTATTAAGTGTTACGTTTTTTTTTGCACATAAATTAAGAAAATAATTAATTTTGTATATTTTCTATATAAAACATAGTAATTATTTATACATATAATCATATTTCAACAAATAAAAAAATAAATTTCAGTATAAAACTAATAAATTTACATATCGAAAGTTTAAAATAACATTTATTTTTTAACAAAAATACTCTACAACAAACAGATACAGTAATAATTAACAAAAAGTAATTGACAAAATAAATTTCAAGTATTCTTCTTTTTTTTCTTCTTGTCGGCACAAAGTGTGAATAAAGTATATAGAGAGTAGAAGAGGACGCCCGAGGAAAGAGCGTGAAGGTCGAGGACTTTCCAAAAGAAGATAGGAAGCACATGTCGGGGCATTAACCAATTGGGTATTTGGGGTTTGTAACCCGTTTCGTCCGGGTCGTGCCTCAATCTTAAACGCATCCTCTGTATCTATTAGTACTTTTTGCAGATTTTAAGTACTGTTTAATTCGTTGCATAACCCTCTCCGAATTGAATCCGGAAATAACCAAACCGAATCCGACTAAACATAGTAAAACCCAAATATAACTTATAAACATAGTACTAGAAATCCAAAAATTTGAAGCATTCGGAACCGAATCCGAAAAGAGCATGAAACACCCATACCTAACCGTAACTGAGACTAAGCAATAAAAAGAGTATTCAGAGGAAGTGATCAAACTAAGACCATGATTAATCCGGATCTCTTAAGGTGCAGTTCTTAACGAAAAATTTATCTTTTTTTTTTTTTTTTTTTTTTGCATTTTTCCCGTTAAGAGACGGCTCTTATGATTCTTATTTAAGAGACGGTTCTTAGCTTTTCTTAGTTAAAAGCTAAGATAAGTCTCTTAGAAAAACTAAGAACCTCACCTTAAGAGACCCCGGTTAATCATGCTCTAAAGCACCAACAACTAAATCGACCAAACATTTTTAAACTGACTCACAAGTGAAATGCTCGACTAGTAATACTTTAATTATGATGATCGACCGTTCAACCAACTATTAAACATTCAAATACAACACATGAAAGGACTCATGCAGGAGACTTACAGATCGATCCTTCTGTAGTCTGACTAGTGTTAGTACTTTGAGTGGATTTGGTTTGATGTGATCTTAATTTATTTCATATATAAGAGAATTTTAGATGTTTTAACTTTTAAGACTTTAAGTCTCGTTTATATAAGGTGTTTTCTAAGATCAAAAAGCCATGTTTATACCTCAGTTAATGAATATCATCTCATGAATCTTATGAAATAGTGAGAAGTTTCTCAAACCATATATTTTCTCTTAGCTATTAATGCTTCAATTTTTTGGTTTGTTAGTGTCCGGAGTCTAATCATGTTTGGTCTCTTGTAAATTAGATTATGACCAAGCCTTATCAATAATGATATAAAGATTCTAGATAAATATACCAGTATGGTCAATCAATAAGGTTGTTATTTAGCGTTGTATTACGCTTCTTCTTCTTAATCTAGAACTTAAGTTTTCAACAATTATCTCAAAATGCTTGCTAAGATTTAAGTGAGTTTTTTCCTTATCAATGGAAAATGAATTTAAGGTGAATTGTGTGCTTAATTAAGTTACTCACATTTTGATTAACACCATGATAACGAACCAGCTAATGTTCAGTGATTTCCAATATTTTATACCTGTCTTGAATTTGTAGTAGGCAATATGGTTTCGCATGTGTATTACGTTAACATCTAACAAAAAAAAATTCCTCATCCTCTTCCATAGTGTTAAGCTTCGTCTTTGTTATTGGATTTTTTGTTAGTTGTGGTTTCAGTGCGGTAAGTTTTGTTTTTTTCAACAACATTATTTATTTTGTTTCATTTTAATTATCGTTTTACCTTTATATTCATAAATTAAAAATATTTAATTTTATAAACTTCCTAAATACAAAAAAAATTATTATTTATACACTTAATCATATTTCAACTAATAAAAATAAATTAAAAATATATAAAAATTATATAGGATTTAAATTAATAAGTTTTATATTAAAATTTTAAAACGATACTTATTTTGAAAAGAAAATTCTAATCTATTACTACAATTCAAATGATTGGAAGAAGTATTTTGCATCTTTATACGTTTTATGTATACATTTTTTCCTAAAAAACTCATTGTTCATAATCTATTGATAGTTATATAACATTGTAAATTCCATCAGTGTAATTCATGTTTATTTACATCAAATCAAACATATTCTTTGGCATACTTTATAAACACATTTGCAAACTTTATATGTATAGTCGTCACCTTGAACTGTTTAAAAAACTTTAACAAAAGAAAAGTTACATCTCTGCGAATATTTTTCAAATTATACTAGCTTCTACATTATAAATCATATAAGCGCCGTATTTTAAAACAGTACGAACGGTATTTCCTGCCATATATAATAACGAGAAATATAAAATGTAAGTTGTTCAAAAAAAAATGCACAGAACAACCGCAATCCAAATCTACACCATAAAGACAAAACACACATGAACTGCTTATAATAAATTAATACAGTAACGGATAAGTAATTTAAACTAATCACTTATGTGCATCAATCCCCAAAATTATGCCACTATTATCGAATCACTATTATTAGTATTTCTATTAACATCTCTCTCCACCATATAAGAGACGACAAAGAAGATATGACGATGTTATTAGTCATTCATCACTTTAACATTTTTGATGGAGACTAAACAGTTTATATAATAGGTTAATATTTCATATGTTTCAGTATAATATATATTTTAAGTTTTTTCATATATATTAATAAAATTTATAGTTAATGCCTAATTTTTGTGATTATCTTTTCTTATAAATTTAAACTAATAAAAATTCAATAAATATAAGAAATATTTTAAAATTTATAATTAATGATTATTAATTAATAATATATATATATATATATATATATATATATATATATATATATATATATATATATATATATATATATATATATATATATATATTATAATATAATATAAAAAATATATTTTTTGAAACATTTTTTTCTAAAACATATAATATTATGAAAGAGTATGTTCCTAAACGTATGATTAATTAAATGAAATAATTTAAATAAAAATTTATTGGTTATTGAAAAAAATTAAATTAAATTTAATATATAAAGTTATATTAAAATCGTAGATTGATATTTTCTGAAATAAAATAGAAAATCTAAAGTGACACATATTATTAAAGAGAGAAAGTATTATTTTAAAACTCATTAAAAGAAGTTAGTTAAGCCATTATTCTTGGAGATCGCATAGTATAATCGTTATACCTGTAATATAAAGTACATATGTAAAGTCCAATAGTATATAAAGATAAAATAAAGAAACCAATCTATCAAAAATCTAATCCATCCACGCACAAAAGGTCATAAAGCCATACACACATCAGTCACCAGACGTAGCAGCAGAGGCCACTGTACAGACAGAGCACTCTGTTCTGATCCTCTCTCTCCTCTTAACATTGTCAAAAAGAAAATTAAACCTTTTGTTTTGTTTCCGTAGTTAATCTTAAAGTCTTGGGCTTTTATGGAAAACCCTTTGGCTTTAAGACTCATCACTGTGCTCTCTCTTCTCAGAGGGTAAAGCTCTTACCTTTATCTCTCTGATGGGTGGTTTAATCGATCTAAACGTGAGGGAGGAAGATGAAACGCTCTCTTCAGCTTCTGGGTCTCTCTCTCCTTCTTCATCAGCGTTTGTAGTGAGTGGGTCTTCGAGCTCGTCTGGTGTTTGTCTGGAACTGTGGCACGCTTGTGCTGGACCCCTCATCTCTCTCCCGAAAAGAGGAAGCCTTGTGTTGTATTTTCCTCAGGGACATTTGGAACAAGCCCCCGATTTCTCCGCCGCGATTTACGGGCTACCTCCTCACGTGTTCTGTCGTATTCTCGATCTCAAGCTTCACGTATGTCTCTATAAAGCCTCTTCCTGTCTGTTTTCTTTGTTTATTATTTTTGTGTTTTTTTTCTCTCTCAATGCTTTTGTTTTATGTGTGTCTTGGATACAACAAGTATGGCGATTTGTGCATCTGTTTCCTGAATTGAATTGAGATATAAGGAACTTTGTTTCCCCTTTTGCATTTTTTTTCTTGTGGCATTTGAGAAAAGTCTGCACCTTTACGTTTGATAAAACAAGATTTGGTTTGGTTTCATAGGCAGAGAGAGATACTGATGAAGTTTATGCTCAAGTCTCTCTACTTCCTGAGTCTGAGGTGAGTGTTTTCTTTAAAGCTTTGGAACAAGAGAGAGTGAGAAGTTGCTTTAGCTGAGATTCGAGATGATTGTTACAGGACATTGGGAGGAAAGTGCGTGAGGGAGTTATAGATGTTGATGGTGGAGAGGACGATTATGAAGTGCTTAAGAGGTCTAGTACTCCTCACATGTTCTGTAAAACCCTTACTGCTTCTGATACAAGCACTCATGGAGGCTTCTCTGTTCCTCGCCGTGCTGCTGAGGATTGCTTCCCTCCTCTGGTACTTATTTACTCTTCAGAAACTAAAAACATTACACTCTGTGGCTTCTGTACATTGCCATTATTATTCAGGGGCTTAGTTGTTTTTGTATAAGCTCATAGTGGGAGAATTAAATCCATAATCATATACCGTTATGTAGAACTATAGCCAGCCACGGCCTTCTCAGGAGCTTCTTGCCAGGGATCTTCATGGCCTAGAGTGGTGTTTTCGCCACATTTATCGAGGTAAACTCTTTGTCCTGTGTCCTTTGAGACAGTAGATGGAATGTTCTAATGGTTTGAGTATCTTATAGGACAACCTAGGAGGCATTTGCTCACTACCGGGTGGAGTGCGTTTGTGAACAAGAAGAAGCTTGTCTCTGGTGATGCTGTCCTTTTCCTCAGGTAACAAGAAAACTTTGCTGTTATATTGTTAAGAGGGTTTGTGACATACTTTTCTCTAATCCAGAGGTGAAGATGGCAAACTGCGTTTGGGAGTTAGAAGAGCTGCTCAAATCGAAGCCGCTTCTGCTTTCTCAACTCAGTGTAATCAGAATATGAATCACAAAAACTTCGCTGAAGTAGCTCATGCCATATCTACCAATAACTCTTTCAACATTTACTACAACCCCAAGTAAGCTCCAGCTTTTCCAGAATCACAATCAGCGTTAGCTGTGTATTTGTTCCTGTTGTTTGTCCCTGGGAGTTATTTAAATCCAAATCTCAGTAATTTATGGTGTTTGATAATAGAAATTAATGCCATAACTCTCCACTGCTACTTGTCTAATGGAACTGCAATTGGTAAAACCTTTTGCAGGGCAAGCTGGTCAAACTTCATAGTCCCTGCACCCAAGTTCATGAAGATTGTTGACTATCCATTTTGTATCGGTATGAGATTCAAAGCCAGAGTTAAGTCTGAAGATGCCTCTGAGAGAAGGTTATAGCTCAAGCTTCAAAAAAACTTCACAACACCTGAGTTTCTTTTATTTGTCCATCTTTCTAAAACGTTTTGCCTGTTTTGTCAGATCCCCTGGGATTATAACTGGAATCAGAGACTTGGATCCTATCAGGTGGCCTGGTTCAAAATGGAGATGCCTTTTGGTAAGCTACGATCTCTGAAATGTCATTTAGTTTGGTTTGAGAGATCACCAAAAAGATTGTTGCATGTGTCATATATATATGGATAAGCTTGGTGCTTGCACTGAAACTATGTATTGAACGTCATGTTCAGGTAAGGTGGGACGACAATGAGGGAAACAGGCATCAACAGCGCGTGTCACCATGGGAGATTGAACCATCTGGTTCAGTCCCCAATTCAGGCAGCTTCATAACAACAGG
The DNA here is from genome assembly GCA_905132885.1 of Moricandia moricandioides. NCBI lineage: Eukaryota > Viridiplantae > Streptophyta > Magnoliopsida > Brassicales > Brassicaceae > Moricandia > Moricandia moricandioides. The sequence continues at coordinate 27,509 of CAJHQQ010001786.1, forward strand.
TCCTAAAAGAAGCAGGATTGGCTTTCCTGACATTCCTGTCTCTGGTAATACACATCTCCTTAGCCAAACACATCGTTCTAACGCCTTATATAATATTCTCTAGCCTCTTGTTTGACGTTTTTGTTGATGTCTGCTTCTGTTTCAGAGGAAATCCACGCCACAGACTTTGAGGAATCTCTAAGATTCCAGAGGGTCTTGCAAGGTCAAGAAAAATTTCCAGGTTTCATCAACATCTCTTCAGATGGTGGTGGTGGAGCCAGGAGAGGCCGGTTCAAAGGAACGGACTTCGGTGACTCTTATGGGTTGCATAAGGTCTTGCAAGGTCAAGAAACAGTTCCCGCCTACTCAATGACCGCTCATCAGCAGCAGGGGTTGAGCCAGGGGAACATTTGGTGTGACCCGTTTCAGAACTTTAGTAGCCGTATCCTCCCCGCATCTTCAGTTCACGTGTCATCATCACCCTCTTCCGTTTTGATAACAAACTCGCCCAGTTCCAACGGGGGTCTGGAAGATCATAATGAAGGTTCAGGCAGGTGCAGGCTGTTTGGTTTCCCACTGAGGGATGAGCCCACCGCGATGGTTGTCCCTTGCGTTGAAGGTCAAAAAGGTGCTTCTGATGTTCAAAGCAATCATCATCATCATCATCATCATCATTCACAGGGGAGGGACATATATCGCATGAGAGATATGTTGTTAGACATTGCTCTCTAGTGTTCTTTGGTTTTATGTGCGTTTGTTTGCTTGCGGCTTAAGTATGTTGTTATCTTTAGTTTATTGTCTTGAAGATGACTTGCTAGCTTAACGGATGTTACAAGTTGATGACTTTTGTAAACTTGGTAGCTTCCTTGCAAGAATGGTTTTTATTAGGTTGAATCAATGTTCAAAAAATCGTTAGTATTGATTATACGAAGACTTAGAGCGAATTTTTGAACAATAAGACCAATTTTTTAAAACTCGTTTTATTTAAGTCCGATTTGCTGTTTAGGTGCACACTGAGTTGAAGATAAAAAATAAAAAATAATCATCTTTCTTCTGCGTTGGTGTGTTTTAAGCGTCACGTATCATTATATTGGCTACTGAAACTTATATGATTAAAGACATGTACGTTTGTTTAGATGTTTTTCGAACATTTTTAAAGTTTCGATGTAATTTTTGCATCTTAGAATCCAAAAGAAATAAATATATTCCAATATAAGTATGAAACATGGAAAGGTAATTAATTTTATGTTAACTTCTTCAAAATTTTGTTTAAATTAAGTTTAAGTTTCCTATTTTTTAAGTTATGTTTTGTGCAAATCTTTTAAATAGTTTTTTTTTCAAGTTTTTGTCATAAAAATAGTTTTTAAACAAAATAATCGAAATAGATTTTCTTATTTTGAAGATTTTAATATTTTTTTTTTAAATTTTAAACATCACCTCCAAAACTTACCTAATAACTCCAATTTTAAATTAATTTAATGAATATAAATATATATTTATATTATTTAATAAAATTTATTTTAGTTAGTTTTTTGAAGATTAATATTGTGGTAAAAACATAAATGGATTATTCTAAGGTATATTTTTTTATGTTTTTCCCCTGGTTATGATTTGCATGCATATGTTCTCTACGTATCGGTTCGAATTATGCTGGGACCATTAATATTCTATTCTCTTTTAACGTAGTGGCCACATTCTTATTCTTTATGTATTGTGATATCCACGTACACCACAAATTTTTCATTTCATATTCTCCACCCTCAGTTTTATTTAAATGAATTATGGCTTTGTTTTTCTTATATATAGACCAACAAAGAGGTAGATCTTACGTGTTCACTCTCTCTCAAATAATCTAAGGTCTTTCATTTTCATCCTTAAATTACTACTAGTAACGTAAATAATGATTTAGAAAATCTTTATAAATATAGAGTATATTGTATTCAGAAACAAACACACAAAAATGTTGTGCTTCAAAATGGCCCAAATCTAGTTTCAGTTTGGTTTAATCTTTATATCCACATACATAATTTTTGTTGGTTACTAATAAATTTCATTTTTGTTATCAGATAACGCAAGCATGTCAAATCTTGTTGAATTTGAAGTCCTTGACATTTCTGGAGAAAACTATTTAACATGGGTGTTAGACGTTGGAACTCACCTAAGAACCAAAGGTCTGCTTAATACAATTAACAAATCAAAAGAGTCATCGTATGAAGACAAAGCAAAAGCCCACTTTTTCATAATGGATCACCTCCACAAAAGTCTGAAGAATGAATATATTACCACAAAGGATCCTGCAGATCTTTGGTCTAATCTTAAAGCTCGTTATGACCACCAAGAACATGTTATGGTTCCAAAATCTCGTCTCCAAAGTTTCCATTCAAATGGTAAGTATAGCTTAGGTGTTCTAAATCAACTCTAAGTTGCTCTTACGTAGATATAACCTACTTATCAATAAAGAATAAGTTTTCAATAATAATGTGTGAGAAATATTATCTTAAAGTAATATGTTTTAGATACTGCAGAGGAGTATAGTAATTCAGGAATGAAGAAACATGATTTACATTACACGGACTCGGCAACACTCCAAGTACAGACTAAGATATCGCCTGATCTTAATCACAAGCGTGGACATAGAAGTGCCCCTAATGATAAAGCTTGTAATTTCTATCTATTTTCATGTTATTTTTTATGCTGCGACCGTTATTCAGATTAGACCTCTTTGACAGTATAAATATTTATCTTGATGCAACTAGAAGAATTGCAATAAAAATATTTGTGAGATAGATAATCTTAAAGTACTACTTATATGTTAGGTATTGGAGAGGAGTGTAATACTTCGCGAATGAAGAATCATGAATTACATCCCACTGATTTAACAACACAAGCAGAAGAAAATAACAAATCGCATGATCATAATCTTAAGCGTGGATATAGAAGTGCACCTAATGATAAAGGTTGTAATTTTCATCTATTTTCATTTTATTTTAAATGTTGCAGCAGCTATTCAGATTAAACCTCTTTGACAGTAAATTTCTTGCGGTGTCTAGTTGTACGTTTTGGTCTCCCCAATGTTTGAAAATGTAATCACAAGTAAGAGTAACAATAAGGTAAATGGTAAAAATGGATGAAGTAAATTCTGATTCACGTCTTCAAACCTATACCTAAAACTACGCTCCAAATCGAGTTCACTAAAACCATAAAGCAAATACACTTTACACAAAACACATGAAACTAATGTTAAAACATAAGAATTAAAATCTTTGTAAAAGCAGACAAAAGAAAAAAAAAACAAATAATTGTAGTCCAAGCAACCGTATTGTTATTTTCTTGAATGTAAAATATATATTATTTATTAATCAATTCCATAAAATATATTATTTATTTTGAATGAATTGGAATGATTATTCTAATAACACAAAAAACAATAATTTAAAAAGCAAAAGTGTATTGCGATTTTGATGAAAATTGAATAAGATAAATTTATTTATTTTTTCCTTATTTATTTCATGCATTTTCTTACTACTGACATAGACGGTTAATACTTGTATCTTGGTTAATCCGGTTATTTCTGGTTTAATTCATATTTGTTACTGAACCGGAAGAGTCCCAACAAGGCAGCAACACTAACCATCTTGTCTCTCCTCCGCCTCTCGTTCCTAATCCAAACCGAACAAATAAAAAAACCTCACAAAGACAAAACAATGGAGGAGACGACATGGGAACAGAGACTACAAGCCATGACTCACATCCTCACAAACCCAACAACGAAACCATCTCTCCACTCACAGTTCTTCATCGGAACCCAAATCCCATGTTACATCTCCTGGGATTACCCTCCGATCCTATGCCAATCTCCTGATACGCATCTCCGTCAATGGTGGGTTTCTCAATTCCTCAAAAGGGCTTCGAGGTTGGGGCTCCCTGATACCTCGTGGAGGTCGAACTGCCCGTATTACCAGCCGTCACCGGCGGTAATGGCCGCGGGAGTGGAGGAAGGAAAGTGGGGAAGAGAGGAGAGGAGAGAGTATGTGAGGAAGAGGATGAGGAGGAAGAAGCTGGTGAGCGAAGTGAATCCTTTGATTCCACTTTTGGTTCCGAATCTGCTTCTGTTTACTCTCTTGTTGTGGGATCCTATTCCCGACTAGTTTCATTGACTCTTGTGTCTTGTCTGTCATCATCTCTAAAAGATTATGTGGCTTGTATATCGAACAGCTATTAACTTGGTTTAGTTTGGTTTGAGCTGATCCGGTGGTGAGACAACAGTAAAAGACTAAATCAATAATAATCAATTAACTTTTTTTGTTGATGATTAATTTTTTAAAATTTATTAGCATTTAATATTCTTTAGATTGATTAAAATTTTATTTTATCAGTTTAACTTATTTTAATTAAAACAAAGAAATTCAATATTTATTAAAACTATACATTTAAATATAGATGTACTTTAAATTAGAGGCTAAGAAACATATTCAAAATAAATAATTACTTAATATAATATAAATAAAAATTGTATTTATATAAAATATAACGTTACTGAAATTTAAACAAAAATAAAATATCAAAAAAAACAAAATTAAGAGAAATAATTGTGATTCAATTTTTTTCCGAACCGATGAAAATAAAATAAAATATTTAATATTTTTATAAGAAAAAAAAGTTGGAAGAATAACGATATATGATGATTTTAAGTTAACTTCCTGATGATCATTGGTTCAATCATATTTTTTAAATAAATAAAGAATACCAAGAATCTAAATATATATGAACAAAAGAACACTATTATTTTTAAAAATAATTCTGTATTTCTCTGCCATTAGCTCGCCCGCTAGGTTTACTCTGCATGGTCATTGTTTCTTAATTTTTTTTTTTCTGGTTCCTTATCCACATTTGGATTTGTTATATTCATAAGGAAACATTTTACTTTTTATGCATTTAAGATTCTAGTGTTTTATGAAACTTGAAGCCTGTATTCGTTTATGTCATCTAATGCCCCCTAGTTTCCTAATCTTGCTTGAGAAATTGGAGGATAAATAAAGGTAGAATAGTGATTTTGACAAATCTTTATCCAAATTTCACATGTCTTGCATACCATGAGAATTATTTATTTTCTATGGCCAGATGATAACTGAAGGACAATCAACAAGAGTGATGTAAGCTATATATCATGTGCTCTTCTTCGAGCTAGATAGGTCTTAGAAGATAAAAGGGGAAATTTATAAATCCTGCAACAAGTCATTTCTTGCTCTACTAATATGCAGTTTTGACCATGATTAATTTTTGGTTTATGGAGTTTTTAACTTATGATTTGATATTCTTTTGTTTTTACACTTTTCCAGTTAAGAGACGTTTTTTTGTCACTTATTTAAGATACGGTTCTTAAGTTTTCTTATTTAAAAGCTAAGAAACAATCAATGGTTAATCATGCATGATGATTATCACTCTTGTCCTTAGCATGCATGATGATTATCAATTGGAGAGTTAAGGAACGGATGCAGTTTAAGGAAGATGATGAAGTTTTCCTTTTTAACCATGTAAAGAATTTAGGTGTCTATGTAAAGAATTTAAGTGTCATTAACTGGAGTCATGTTTCTTCTAAGGTCATAAGATTTACTTTTAACCTTCAACAAGGCTGTCCAGTACATTGGTCAAGCAATCGAGTATTGCAGTTCCAAATATAAGCAAAAGACAGATTCGATTAACCTAAGATCCAGAAGATCACTTAGACACAATTCGAGCTAGCTTTCTTTGTGGATGTTGGCCAGACAATAATGCACACACAAAACTCTTTACCAAGTTTTTCATTAACCTCTCTGTTCAAGAACAGTACAAAAGCACAGAGCCAAGAGGTTATAAAACCATCCACAACTAAAAGAGTACATACCCATGATGATATAATGTGCACCAAAAAACCCCCAAGATCAACATAATGTACTACTACCGGTAGGTAAATAGCAAACGTCCAACGTCATAAAGATAAACATATAATCTCCCCACCTTTTCAACATTTCGCCCGATACATACCACAAAACAAAACCCATTGTGCCGCTTGAAACATACCCTTATCAGACAGAGATCATTCCTCAACATTAACGAGCTCATACTCCACAAGAGACAGATTGTTATCCACTTTAACAGTAATATCAGCCGGTTCAGTAACCTCGATGCGACCCCATTTGTCAACAGCAAGCCTCATAGATCCCTTGAACATATCTATCTTCGCATTCCGGAGATTCACAGTAGTCCCCGGCTTCATCAAGTCCACTAAAACCCCAAAGACAGAAACTTTTAGTGTCAAAAAATACTAAAGTGGTCAACTTTAGGTAACCCATTTAACATCAGATGTCATCAAAACAAAAGCTTCAAACTTTCACCAACCAAACCACAAAGACAGACACTTTTAGTATGAAAAATAGTAAAGTAATCAACTTTAAGTAACCCATTTGAATATCAGATCCTAAAGAGTATCTTAAACACCAAAAGATTCAATCTTTCACCCACGAAACCTAATCACAACGACTCAGAAGCAAAAAAAGACCTCACCTTGATCGTTGCGAGCGGTGAAGAGGATGGAAGCAGTCTCGTCTCCGACAAGACACTCAGAGATCCGATTAGGTCGGAGGTGAGAAGAAGCGGCGTTTGGTTTCTGAGGAACGGAGGTTTGATCGACGACGTTAACGGTAAGAGTGTGTCCGCTCGTGCCTGGTTTGAGCTGATCGACCTTGACGAAGACGGGTTTCTTCTTCTCCTGAGGAACCTGAGTCGTCGTCGTCGTCTGCTGATACCGAGGCGGCGGGTTTCTCCCGTGTCGGCGCGGTGGAGGAGGTCCGTTTCTTTGACGGGGTCTTTGCTGAGAGTTGTCGATTGTGTTCGATGCCATTGGGAGTGACGAACCTCAGAACAAGAACAAAGGGTTTGCTTTTTTGTCTCGCTCTCTGCGAATGTTTTGATCTCTAGAAAAAAAACCCTAGGCAAGGAGAGTTTTGATTCCTTTAGTGGAATTTTACTTTTTTTTTTCTTCAAAAAGAAGAAGAAAGAAAATGATGGCCCATTGATAGTTAAGCCCGTCTTATATGGGCTATATGCCTCTTTCATTGGAAGCTTATTGTCACGGCCCATTTTGATCATTCCGTGACAATATTCTTACATGCTCTTGTAGGGTTGCAACATGATTGATGTGATTTTTATCCCGAAAATGATTGTGCCAAGTTGTAACGATACAGGAACAGAAGCAAAATCTTAAATTTAAGTGTAGTTGAAAAAAAGATTTCGCCGTCTGAGGGGATCGAACCCTCGGCCACGGGATTAAAAGTCACGCGCTCTACCACTGAGCTAAGACGGCTATTGCTTTCTACTTCATAACAAATTATATCAACAATATCCATTGTAAGAAAAAGAAGAACAAAGCAGAATCACAATAATAAGAGGAAGAGGAAGAGGAAGAGGGAGAGGAAGAGGAAGAGGAGGAGGAGGAGGAGGAGGAGGAAGAGGATGGGAGAGGGTTTAGGGTTTTACAAGGAATACATCTCCGGAATGATGGCTGGTCTCGCCACAGTCGCCGTCGGCCACCCTTTCGATACCGTAAAGGTTCTCTTTTTACAAAATCCCATTTTCAATTCTATACTCAGCTTTGTTCACTGGATTAGCTTCTTATGTTATCGTTTAGGAGGTAAAGGTTGATTCTTTATGGGATCTGTTGGTGTCTTCTTTCTTTCAGGTGAAACTTCAGAAACATAACACAGATGTGGAAGCTCTCAGATACAAAAACGGTCTGCATTGTGCTACAAGGATACTGCAAACTGAAGGAGTATGTTTCCCTTTAACTCTTGTTAATCTCTTGCTTACTTACTTCTTCAAAGTGTCAATGGAATCATATGTAGGTGAAAGGTCTCTACAGAGGAGCAACATCTTCGTTTCTTGGAATGGCTTTTGAAAGTTCCTTGATGTTTGGAATATACTCCCAGGCTAAGCTCTTCTTGCGGGTAACATTGTTGGCATAATGATCCTTCTCTCTATTTTAATTTCTTCCAGATTCCAAATTCTTGCTTCTTCTTTTTTTGTCGTGAAGGGAAGTTTACCAGATGATGGGCCACGACCAGAAATAATTGTTCCATCTGCTATGTTTGGTGGAGCTATTATTAGTTTTGTATTATGTCCCACAGAGCTAGTAAAGGTTGATTATCTCCACAGCTATTATTAGTTTTCTATTGTGTTTTCAGTTCATCAGGACAATCGTTTTTTTTCTTCAGTGTAGAATGCAGATCCAAGGGACAGATTCTTTGGTTCCTAACTACCGTAGATACAAGAGTCCTCTTGATTGTGCTGTTCAGACTGTTAAAAATGATGGGGTGAGAATCTCTGGTTGCTGAAAATCTAATACATAGAACCGAAACATATAGAGGTTGAGGGGGATATCTTTCAGGTAACAGGTATTTTTCGTGGTGGTTCTGCGACATTATTAAGAGAATGTGCTGGAAATGCTGTCTTTTTTACTGTATATGAGTACTTAAGATATCACATCCACTCGAGATTGGAGGGTTCTAAGCTGAAAGATGGTTACTTGGTTGACATGGGGATAGGAGTTCTCACTGGTGGTCTTGGAGGCATAGCTGTAAGAAGGTCTTTCTATTGTTTGTTCATAGATTAATGTAAAGGAATTAATGGAGTATGTATTACTACTCTTTCTATGCTACAGTGCTGGTCAGCTGTTTTGCCTTTTGATGTAGCGAAAACCATTATTCAGACCTCTCCAGATAAAGCTACTGAGACAAACCCTTTCAAAGTGTTGAGATCGGTTGGTCAATCATCTTGATGTTGCATTGTCTCTGTGACTATACACTGGTACTAGTGTTTTTGACTATTGAATCATCTCTCTCTGCAGATTCACAAGAGGGCTGGATTCAAGGGATGCTACGCAGGTTTAGGTCCAACCATCGTGAGAGCATTCCCTGCGAATGCAGCAGCTATCGTTGCTTGGGAGTTCTCAATGAAGATGTTGGGAATCAAACGTGACTAGCATTAGCATTAGGATTCGAGTATAATGTATTACAGATCTCAGAACGGTGAGGAGCTTGCATTTGCCTCAGAGAATCTGATGAGCTTTCTTGTGATAGAACTACAAATCTCAAGAATCATCAGTTTCTAGCAGACTATTAAATTTTGTTAGCTTTCTAGCTGTCTCCTCAATGAGTTGTGAAACATATACAGATTCCTGGTTTAGTTTAAGATCTTATCTTGGCTTCAATAAATATATTCATTCAAGCATTTACTTGGTCTAGATGCATTTATTGATGTCTTGGGTTTAGCAGATAGCCTTGATTACATGCAATATGGAGAAACAGAGAGATTACAAAGGGGTAAAAGAGACTGACAGAAGAGAGCAAGCAAAGCCTAGTTCATGAGACCTTCAGAACCGCGAGATCTTGAGACCTTTCACATGTCTCTTTTATTTATTGGGTTGTGTTTCTACGCCTTCTCTCGTTGTGTCCAGCTAAGCGTCTCCTGCAACTCCTCTTGGATTCATCAAACTCACCTAGCTCGTGAAACCTTTAAAAAAAACAAAGTTAAAAAGTATCATACATGTTCTTGTTTGTGGTTCTTAAGATGAGGTATGTGATATTTTTACCTGCTACATTGTTGGCAGAAACGTTGGTAAAGACCAGAGATCCGAACAAGAGGAGCTTTAGCGTGAAACTCGCAGACTTTGTGTCGTTTGTGGTATTGTTTGGCTATGCTCATATCTGCAGTACATCTCTCCACTTGACAAGCTCCAGTACCACTGCTACTACTTGTAGTAGCTTTGCCTTTCTGCTTCTTTTCCAAACCCACTTCTTCATCATCTTCTTCCTCTTCAAATGTATCTTCATCTTCTTCCTCTTCCTCACTCATTTCTCTTAAACTCCTCTTCCCTTCCGCTTTGCTTCTTCTCGTACTCATCTGCAGATTCTACTCTCTCTCTCTCTCACATAAAAGATGGAAGAAGTGAATAGGAACATTGGAAAGAGAAGTAAAGGACCCCCCAGAACAAAAGTAGGGAAGGATCTAAGGTGCATGTGTTGTTGGACCACACATTTCACCATTTCTTGTTTCTCCTCTCTTCATGTATAAAGTTTGTCAGAATGTTGTGTAAAATAAAACTCACGATCAAGCTTTTAATGATCTATTATTTTGTGTATATAATATATATATATGTCCATGCATCTTCCTATGTATTGAAGAGTAAGTTATATCATGTACAAGCTCAAGAAAGCAAAACACAACTGTATAAGTGATTCAAGAGTAATTTTCTACTTAGTTTATAACAGACTAAAATTACTCAAGCAAATTGTCTAAATATCTTAGGGATAAAGTTAAGTCTGAAATTATTTCACATTTACATAATCTTAATAATGTTTACATATTAGATATATTTATAGAAAGAAATATCTAGATATGAAGAAAGATAAAGATAACCGAAATGGTTATGAAATGGCAACATTTTGCATGTGGAGCATGGTTAAGGAGAAAACAAACTCTTAATCAATTTTATAATGGATCATATGAGAAAAATAATTTGCTGGTCACATTATTGTACTGCCTGTCAATTTTATCGGCTTTTTTTTTGTTCAGCATCTCATTCTCCTTTTTTACTTTATAACCTAAGACCTGAGACATCGTCTGTTTCATTTTGAAATATAATTAGATGATCAAAGTTATCTTATACAAGGATAAACTAACCAAGATTACCATGAACTTCCTTTTTTTTTTGCTTAATAGTTACATTTTTGTTGACAACGGTAATGCATGAAGTCTATATATTAGTGAAGACCAGAATATAGAACTACGTTCATATAACATTGAAGAATAGTGTTGTTGTGCTCCTGGGTTCGATCCACCGTGGGAAGAGTGTTTTACGCCAGAAATGATATCAACAAAGGCTGGCTCCGGGCCTGGGGGATTATTACAAAAAAAAAAAAAAAAAACATTGAAGAATAGTGTAGTTACTCACGTTTGTAAAAACAATATTATGTGCTTCTTTTTTCGTTGAAGTAGACAAAATACATTAACATAAATGGCAGAGGAACCTTAACTTTCCCACGTGACAGCAATGAGCAACGTTCATTCTGAATTCTACGTGGGGCCTTTTTGTACTAGCTACACTCATTTATTTTTGCTCACTGTAGTTTTTTTTTTTTCTTTTTTTTTTTTGAATAACTAGGAGGTGTCTGGACCTTCAGTCCAAATAATCCTCATAGGTCCGAGACCAGCAGACGCTAATACCATTTCTGGCGTAAAGCATCCCTCCCAATGCGGTCGAACCCGGGTGACGGTGATTGCAGCTGCAACTCCTTTACCAACCGGACTACCTCGTCCTGGTCACTGTAGTTTTCTTTGTAGCTCAATTTTAGACGAATTTTTTTTTTAATCATCATATGTAATTTAGTTTGTGAAAATCATGTATTACTAAATAGTTATTTTAATTTTACTTGTCCATCAAAGTGATTTGAAGAAGGTTAAAACCGATCCTACAAAAACACATCCTTCCAAAGCTTGGTTACATGGCAACGTGACCTAATCACTCTTTCTCTTACCAGCATAGTGTCAAAACATCAAATCAACTTCATAATCAAGCTTAAGAGGTGGAAACAATTCGAAAAGAGGTTTTAGGACCACTATAAAAAACTCACCGGAATATATTCAACAAGGTTGATTTATTATCGCTGACTTGCTGTTGATGGGCAACTGTTTTACAATATAATTAGGGCTTCCAAACTCTATATTACTCAAATGTTTTTTTAAATCGAAAAGGGATGTTGAGATAACTTTTTCCGAAGCAGTGAATTATATTACTGAAAAATATAAATCTCTAGAAATAACGAATCATTTCCAAATTTTTTTGCTTAATAATTTATCTTGAAATATCTACCACAAAGAACAGTAAATTTATGGGCTAATAATATAACATAGAGTTCTGAAAATATTTGTATACAGTATGTATAATATGTGGGGGTTGAAGATAATCCAGAATTTGTAAAGAAAAAATAGTTAAAAAAATACTTTCTCTTACTTAAAAGGTGTAATGTTGGATAAAATATGCTTATTGATCTTTTGTGTTATAAATACTAGTGATTCAAATATGCATCCTTCACCATAAATAACGTTTTTAATCATGAGTCTTATAGATTTGGGTTTGCAACTTTGCATAACCCTTAATGGACCAGGAAAACAAGGGCTTTTTTCTTATGGGCCCATTTCGAAGTAACTTAACGAAGTAATTATAACAGTTCTCTTCAATCTTCTTCTTCTACTCCTGCTACGGATAAGCCTCTCTTCATCCTCATTCCAATGGCGACAACATCAGCTCTCTCATCTCTTTCTACTCTCTCCCTCAACAACACAACCTCTCGCATCACCTCCTCTCGACCCATCATCTCCTTCTCCTTCCTCAAGCGACCCACGAACCTCATCCCCCTCAAAGCCTCCTCCTCAGACCAAGCCGAGACCATCTTCTTCGAAGACGAAAACCCCGAGAGAACCGCCAACGCCGTCTTCGACCCTCCCTCTCCCCCGGAAGGTTTCATCCCCGCGCCGTATTTCGACGAAGGAGACGACGAGACAGAAGCCGAGATCGCCACGGCTTACGAGGAGCTCTACGGGCCTGCGTATAGCGGAGAGAGTATGCTTGGGAAGGACGTGAATGTGATGGACTCGAAGCTTAAGAAAGGTGGAGGAGGGATTGGTGGGCAGAAGCCGAAGAAGGAGAAGATACGAGACGGGTTCGAGGAGAGGGTTGTGCAGGTTAGGAGAGTGACAAAAGTTGTGAAAGGAGGGAAGCAGTTGAAGTTTAGGGCGATTGTTGTTGTCGGAGATAAACAAGGGAATGTTGGAGTTGGTTGTGCTAAGGCTAAGGAAGTGGTTGCTGCTGTTCAGAAGAGTGCTATTGATGCTAGGAGAAACATTGTTCAAGTTCCTATGACTAAGTATCTTACTTTCCCTCACAGGTAATAAAGTTTTGTACTTTTGATGTTTTGTGTTGTGTTCTTATGCTTTATAAGAATCTTGTTTGGTTTGATAATAATGTCTCAATAGACAATGAAATAGATTTAGTGGTTGTAGCATTGTGGGTTTTTCTGGTTGAGCAGCCATGGTTGTGTTGGTTTGTGTATGTTTTGGTTATGATGTTTTCTGATTGAGCAGCCATTGGTTATGTATGTTATGATTGTATGTTTCTGTGTTGGTTTTTCTTTGTTTGAATGTTATGGTTTGAGTTTGTGTATGTTATGGTTTTTTGTTTGTGTATGTCTCTTTGTTTATATGTTTAGTTGGTTTGTTTGGTTTTAAGCTATGGGGTTGTTTGGTATATAGATCAGAGGGAGATTATGGAGCAGCAAAGGTGATGCTTAGACCAGCTTCACCAGGTACAGGTGTGATTGCTGGAGGAGCGGTTAGGATCGTGCTAGAGATGGCAGGAGTTGAGAATGCTTTGGGGAAACAGCTAGGAAGCAACAATGCTCTCAACAACGCGAGAGCTACTCTTGCAGCAGTTCAACAGATGAGACAGTTCAAGGATGTTGCTCTCGAGCGTGGAATCCCCATGGAAGAGCTCTGGAAGTGAAAGAATAGCTATCTTCCCTTTTATAACATTTTCACCCCTCTTTGTTTTCCAATGTTGAGAAGAGATTCTTGTAAAATCAAGAGGCGTGCTGTAATTCATGAGAAAACATGTTTATTTTGAAATATCAGTCGTTTCTTCTTCTACAAAAGTTCACCGCAAGGACCAGACCTGTTACAAAATGCCCTGGCTTATATGGTTCTGAGTTGAATTGGACCTGGAGATGTGTCTGAGATATAGATGATGCATGTGTGCAATAGCGAAAACATATTTAAAAAATGTTGTCGATAAGAAAAAAGCAAGGGATGACAAATCGATCCTGCTAAAATGTATTTAATCAAATCATTTGAAAGCATAGAAGCAATTAACGCCATGTTCGAAGTTACCATAAAAACTGAAGCCTATGCTCATGGGCTCTCGGGTACTAGTCATTGCTTGGAATCTCTTGCTTCCTGACGCAGCAAGCCGTGTCTAAACAAAAGTTACAAGTGGAACAAGGATAAACCAAAAGCTGAAGGGTTTCTCCATCACTATAACCAGGTGGTCCACACCTATGGAGCTTGAGAGGGTGTGTGGGAGGAGAAGGGTGGCTGATCTCTTAGGGCGACTCGGTGCATTTTGAGTGGACATGGAACTTGCACTGAGGGCAATAGTAACCTTGTCCTTCATTCTTAGTTTCAGAGTGACCAGAACAATCAAATGAAGACACTGAAGGTTGTATGAAAGCTCCATGACTTGGCTTTAAGATCCGCCATATGTTACCCACATCAAATGTGGAAAATGGCTTAAGTGTTTGATAAGTGAGGAGAATGTAAAGAAAGTTTGGCCAGAAACTGCCAGTGTTTGATACGCTTTTCTATTGTTACCAATCACACCCCCACAATTACGACCATGATACTAGTTTGATATCAATAACTATTGGTGGATCCTGTTCAATCTTTCTTTTCAAACTATAACATAGTATAGAAGACAATAAGGTTCATGTTCACAAATACTGATAAGATTTGAAATACTACTTTTCAGAATAGTGTTTTCTGCTATATTTGGCTATACCTGAACGATACCTGGGAAATATATATATATAAAGAAAGGTCATGGTGGATCAAAGTCAAAGGGTTTTTAACTTTCTTTTGGCGTCAAGTGAAGAGACGTAAATGTTTCACTCATCAGGTGGGAACTCCTCATCAGAAGCTTCATTCTCCAGAAAAGATCCGAGAGTTTTCCTCAGTATGCTGAACGTTTTGTCACCCTACACCCCCAATAATTAACGGTTGGTTCATCATATAACAAGATAAAAGAGAGGCAAGAACTATTTGTAAGGCTATTTATTTACCCGTTTCTTTTTCTTCAGGGACTCTTCCAATTGAGCAAGTTTTTCCGCGCAGAACTTCTCCTGGTCTGATATCATTATCTTCTCCTTCTTCCCTATACGTTATTTCACATATGGAAGTTAGCGAGGGTGTTGCCGCCTTATAACAATGGTCTCATTGGCTTACTTAGTTGCTCATATCGCATATAGAGCCTCTCCTTGTCCTCCTCAAACTTGGAAACAACGTCTGCCAAGCAGAAACACATTCAGTAATGTCAATATTACACTGTAGCCAGTGAAACGAAAACTCTGTGGTATACACTTTTGACACCAATCACTAACTGACCTTAAGAGTAAGAGATGACATAGAATGAATACCTTTCAGACCCTGAAGATGATCAGCTTTTTCCTTCATGAACTTGTGATGAAGCTCCTCAAATTTGGCAGCTTCATCCTTCAAGATACTCTCACACTGAAAATATGGATCAGAGGTGTTCCTTATACGTTTCTAATGACTCGAACAGTTAAAATATCATTTTTAGTTTTTTTTTTTGTTTTCTTCAAACCTCCTTTGAACTCTTTGTAAGTGCTTTAGCAAAGTTTTGTCTGCAGTCAAGGATAAAATTCATCAGTACGCATGGAAGATATCAGATATCCATCCTCAGCAACATAGCATTACCTCTCTTTCTCAAGTTTTGTCTTCAACTCGTCGATCTTTGACTTCACCTCAGTAGACACACTGCCAGAAAGATACCATCAAACTAACGACACTTAAAGATCATTAGAACCAAGATCTTTTGGAGAAAACTGATTTCATGATCAAAACCATCGGTTCTGAAACAAGATTCATAATACAAGACACCAAATCAATGATAGGAATCAACGAGAGATACAAACGTTCTCTATATGTGAAAGCAAACCATTTCAAAATTCTGGAAACGATACCTATCAAACACTTGCGTTCAAGCATATTACAACCACTTGCACAATAGATCATCGATATCAAACTCTAGAACAAACGATCGTAGCTAGCAACAAGGATTAAGATTCCTATGATCAGAACGAGATTGAGAGGCAAGGATATCTTCGTGCGCATAGTATTCGATGAAACTAAAGCAGAGAGAAACTAAGTAGTGAAAGAGATAGATAGATGAATCACCTGGAGATGCTTTCTTCCTTCTTCTTACGGCCATCCTCGTGCGCTTTCTCTCTGATTTGCTGCAACGCCGACATGATTCCTTTGAGATCGCTGCACGATCCACACGGAAACCAACCGCAGAGTTAATTACAATAATCTAGCATAGAATCAGAGGAAAATGAAGGAGAAAAACGGACCTGGAAACATCGAGATCCAAATCATCGTGGAGATTTGCGTTCGGTGCTTGCTTCTTGAGCGATTGCGGCGGCTCCGGCCGTGCTCTCTTAGTGCTCTTTCTTGTTGAAGACATCGCAGATGAGAAACGAGAGTGAGAGTGAGACGAAATCGATAGAGTGAGAGAGAGATGTTTGCTCTCTCCAGGAATTTGAATTTTAGCTTTTGAAATTTGAATTTCAGTTTCGTTCTCGGATATATTGTATCAGTGATCAGTTAGTAGCTAACAAATTGTTTTTTATTAAACTGGATAACTGAATCAAATTATGTCTGGATAACTGAATCAGTACTACTTGGGCTAATGTACAGGCCCGTTAAGGCCCTAATATGAATCACTGTTATTTCTATTTCTCAATTAAACATAAAATTTTCTGGATAGACAAACGAGTATGCATGTAAGTATGTAACTGATATGATATGCCTACGAAAACTTATCTCATCTCAAATCCAAATATGTATTATGTGGGATTAGGTGTAAGAATTTGAAATCAGTGTACTTCCATTAGAAGAAAATATGTTTTAAGAATAATCGATGAAAAAATGTTTTTGAATTAAACATTAAAATCTTTTATGGATTGCATGTATTATTGTACAGTACATCGTAAAACAAAAGTTAACAGAAGAAGCGTAGATAATAAGTTTGAACTTAAATGTGTAATGTGTTGAAGCCGCACTAGGCGCATCTTGTTACCATGCACATGTATGGACCATAAAACATGGAACATGAAATGAAAACTCATGCATTAATATTATATCCATATATTTCCTTTGAAACCTGAAAGTAATACTAATTAAGTTTATTTAAGTACATTTATAACTTTTACATACAAATTTTTTGGTAGTTTCTAGTCCAATCAAAGTTGTAAATGGTTAAAACTTTGTTCAACCCTCGTAATCACATTCCTTCAACATCTCATAAAACTTCAAATAATTACATTGTATAGAGTCTATAGACTTATGGGTCACTAGGACGTGAGTTTATAGAAATGCCAAAATATAAGTATTGAAACCAGATTAACAAATTAAAAAAAGGTATTATAACCAGTAAGGAGAGATCTACATCTAAATCTTTGACGAGACATCGGAAAGTTCGCGAATACCTCGTGAGACGTGTGCATGTGGTACTGTTTTATCCTAACGATGCATAAACACACTCTATACATGAAACATATAAAAAAAAATACTTGAGGTCTGAAATCTCCTATAAATACACCTCTTTACATGAACCAAAACTCACACACAAACAAAACACAAGAAGATAAAGATGGGTTTCATTGGTAAGAGTGTTCTGCTTACTCTCATAGCACTTTGCTGCTTCATTTCTTCTGTTTTCAGTACTACATCAGCTCCACCTCCAATGAAACTAATATCACCACTGCCCAAAGTTCCAACTCTCCCACCGGCCAAAGCTCCGATCAAGTTACCAACACTCCCACTGTACTGAACTTCTCCACTTGTCTCTTGTGCAAGTACGCCGGTGTAAACAATCTCCAAGGCGCCACACCCGTTAAAGGTATTATAGTGTAATGATATGAAAAGTCCACGATTCACGTCCTATACTTTATGCCATATGATTTAGAGGCACACCTATATTGTACACACGTAACCTCACCGGTCAATGTTCATATATTTTGTTTGAACTGTTAACTACGCAGAAGGGTATAGAGTTCATACCCCTTCATGAAAATCCCAATCGATAAACATAGAATTGCCATGAAAAGTAGAAAACTAAATTAAGATAATGAATTAGTTAAAATGTGTGTTTGTGTGTGACTCATAATATTTTTTGGTTAACACAATCAAATGCAGCGGACCCTTGTCATGTTTTCCTATCACCCGTATTATCAGCGTTAGCTCAACTGATAAAAAAAACCTGTTATGTTGTTCAAGTCATGTGAGACCATGATTAACCTGAATTTCTTAAGGTGGGGTTTTTAACGTAAAATTTGTATTTTTAATTTTTTTTTTTACATTTTTCCCGCTAAGAGACGTCTCTTATAGTTCTTATTTAAGAGACGGTTCTTAGGTTTTCTTAGTTAAAAGTTAAGAAACGTCTCTTAAAAAAGCTAAGAATCCCACCTTAAGAGACCCCGGTTAATCCTGCTCTGCCCCCAAATTTAAAAAGAAAAAAAACAATAAAAGTAAATAAATTTACACATAACAATGTAAAAACAAATACTATGAATTAGTTGGAATGTGTTCATATTTACTCGCTTTTTAGTGTTAGTTTAATAAATCTAAATCCTGAGATTTTGGGATCATAGACGATTTAGTAATGATTTTAATAAAAAATTCTTTATTAATATAGAAGTTTTTCTATGTAATTTTTTTTAAAAAAATTTTAGGGCTTATAGGCCAATGCTTTACTCGGCTATTCCCATGACTGGCCTGAATAAATCCATACAAATACGTTACTTACTTTTATTTTTGTTTCTGTTATTTGTGTATATGCAGATGCGGTGGTGAGACTTTTGTGCAAAAACAAGAAGAACATAACATCTGAGACAAAGACAGACAAGAACGGATACTTCTTGCTATATGCCCCTAAAACGGTGACCAACTACGCCATCAAAAACTGCCGAGCTTACCTAGTGAAGTCTCCAGACGCTAAATGCAGCAAAGTGTCGAGTCTTCACGGTGGATACTTAGGCTCCTTTCTAAAGCCCATGGCCAAAAAATCAACGATCATCTTCAACAAGATGACGTACGGTCTTTTCAATGTTGGTCCATTCGCATTCGAGCGTTTCTGCCCCAAATGAGTTTGGTTTTTTATTCAATAACTAGTGGTATGCCCGCGCTACGCGCGGAGCGTCTGTCTTTTGTTATAATTTGTATTTTATGATGTTCTCATGATTTATTTGATGAATAGTAGACCAAAAAAACATTATTGAAAGCATGAAGCATTATTTGATCAATGCTGAAGATATTCACTGTATGGTTTTAGTGGTGAAGACATATTGTATAGGAAAAAATGTATAGTATATAATAGGTTAGGTATGTAAAATGAAGTATTTTTCTTGTATTGTTGTTATTTGATTATATGTGGCTAAGTGATGGTGGAAGGAAAAATATTTGTTGGTAAACTAATACCAAAAGAGAAAACAATAGAGTATCACTTAGACATTATTTGATAAATGATTTAACACATGTCATTTCCAGAATAATTTTCACTAAAAGAGATGACATGTTATAAATGATGACATGACAATTACATTTAATGTAAATTTATAATTTTGGTAAACTTTTTAGAATATAGAAATAACTAATACAACATCATTAAAATAAATTTATTTAATATGCATTAAATAATAGAATAATAAAAATATAAAATATTTTACAAACTTTTTGATATTATTTAAGTCTATTTTTAGAATCATACAATTTTTCATATTCAACAAAAATTTAAAAAATTCAAATTTACAAATTTCATACATTCTTTAAAAATTTATAAACTTTTAATCGTAACATCTTTTGTTTCCTTTTAATATCTACAAAAAATTTAGAATTCTTTTTAGTTTTATTTTTAATAATTATCAAAAATTTATATCAAGTTTAAATATATATATATATATATATATATATATATATATATATATATATATATATATATATATATATATATATATAATGAAAATAGTTGTGAAAAATATTTAGATGTGTATATTTTCATCATAGGAATGTATCTTTATATCCGAAAATGTGTTTTGTAAAAGTTGCTAATATATCTCAAAATAATATTTTATGAAATATAGCATATTTATTTTTATAAAATGAGTTTTGGTGTGAGATCACATGGGTTCTTTACTTAGTTCCATTAATAAAAATTGTTTAAATAAAATAACTTTTGTTCTTTACTTGTGAAGTACATGTAAAAAAAGCCAAAGACTACACAAAAAACAGGACGACTGAGATCTACTCAAACTTATTCATGATGATAAAATTGAAAAAATGAGGATAGTTGAAAAACTCCAAATGTCTGCTATGTTTTCATCGACTCTTTACTTGCAAATGAGGAGAGTTGAAAAACTATGGATATCCACTATGTTGCCATCGACTCTTATACTTGCAAGTTTAATTATTGCATGCCTTCTTTGAAGGGTGTCCAATGTCACCATCTTGGGGCTCCTCATAAGAGCCATCGAATACCACTGAGGGGTCATTTGGTTCAGTAACCTCTCCTGGTTTTGCAGGTACTTCATTGCTCACATCTCTGCGGCTCACAGGAACATCACTGTCTACACCTGCTGAAAGGTTTGTTGAAACGACTCCAACTCCTTGCATGTCAATCGCCAGTGTTATCATCGCCACCCTGTTTAAGATTTTTTTTTCAAACATCAGAAAGCAATGTATAATGAATGAATACGGTAACATGAAGTGATAGAAGTTACGTGGACATCAATATGTATGACTGATGCTTTGATGTGAAACTAAACAGAGATAGCCTTGAAGGTTAAAATCCTTCCCACGATATGTAGGAGGCATAGTGGAAGGGATAAGTTCAAGTGGGTCATCCATCCCGGCGCCCTGATAAAAAATATGTTTATAATAACGGCCGAGGCAAATAAAGTAAACAACAAACAGGGGTGCATACGACATAAGGGGTATTGTACCATTGCTTGCGACAGTAATACAGTTGGAACATTAGTTAACTTGTTTATTTCAGTATCAAAGCCACACAAAGCAGAGTGGGATGTATCAGTTACTGACATCTCAACCTGGTACTTCGGTAAAAAAATATATTATTTTTTAGATGTTTTGGTACTTAAGGTTGCCTTGTAAGTAGTAAGGGCGGGCTAATGAAACAGAGTGCCACATGGATTACCTTATAACCCCAACGGCAATTTCATCATGGCGGGCTGCACACAGAAATGATGAGAACCCACGCCGAAGTTCTCGGGAACATTTGGAACATGAGATATAGCACCACCCATTGGCTGTTTCAATGTTGGCCACTTCCATAGTGCATTGGAACTCAACATTATGATATGGTTTTATTTAGAAATTGGAAGATTGGAAAAGAGAGTAAATGGAAGTTGTTAAGATGAAGTTTAACTTGCGGTGGTGAACTTCTTGACACTGCCAGAGAATGACTCAACCTTCTTGACACTGTCATACTTCGTAGTAGTAGTTTAAGAGCCGACATCACACCTCTCCGTAGTTGCACATCTGGTTCCGATGTTGAGCTCTTGCCAAGAGTTGTTGGAGAAGCTGTTGTGGTTTCATTCAGTGGACGCGTTGAGTTCACTCGGACCTCCCCACGGCCGGTAGCTGTGTCAGATTCAATTAACTTCTGACCATGAGCAGATGCAGGACACACATGTAGCACCGGGCATAGCATCAACATGTTATTATCAGAAAAGTTATCAGATCGGTGGTGCGAAAGAGAGGATTTGAGAAGACGAAACTATTGATAGAAAACAAACTCGGAAATGGGCTGAGAAAAGTTATAGGACTCCACAACTTTAATAATGCAAGATTGATTATTTTGTAATGGTTTTAATAGACCCATTTGGTGGCATGATTTTAAATCATCGAAACTTTAGAAGTTAAAACATAAAAAGGAGGTGGACACGTGGCACAATTTGCCCATTTCTAAATGCTGATGTGGCTTCATAAGGAGAGAGGCAAGTCAACTTTATTGTAATAGATAATAGGTAGTGAAACTTTGATTCATGCCGTATTGAACACAGTTTAGTAGTAATATGATTGTGTTGAATGTATCAGCTTCGGTTTCTTTATATGGGCTTTTGTATTAATGTTATTTCTGGTTATCTACTGAATAAAAAACGGTAATGTTTACATATTAACTCTCAATTTAGCAAAGGAAAAAAAAAGGGGTAAAACTCCCCAACCACACTAGAAATGCCTTTACATATATAAAGATGTAAGCCCAGTTCAATTTACTGAAGCCTAAACAGATTGCTCGGCCCAGACAGATCACACGGATGTTGAAGGAAGAAAAGATTTATGTCCAGGCTGGCCTCTTTCTTATCCTAATAAGTGGACTGAAAGAAGATTTCGTGTTGACTAAATAATCACAATCATCATAGATCTATCCTTAGATGTTCAGTTTGCAAATGACTCATTGAAAAGGTCAATGATTGTTTGGAAAATAGTAGTACTTGTTTCACGATGTAACTAGTTTTATTTAAAAACACTAATATTAAGAAAATCATTATTGTTTTTTTTATAAATTATCATTTAATTATATAAATTCAACCAATTACAAAACATACATAGTTTAATTAACAACCCAATATCCAGTAAATACAAAAATTGCTTTGAAATGTTATAATTACTTCTATTTTTTTTTTTTAAAAACTACAATTACTTTATTATGAAAGACAATGAGTAATATTTATTGCAAAGTTTACACAACTAAGGTTCAGACACAAGGCCATTACTTGCTATTTTAGGATTACTCAATATTTAACTTGCTTGTATGAGTAATAAAATTTTTGACTTGTTACTTAACTTGTTAAAAATGAGTACTTTGTTATTTCAAATACTTGATCAAAAAAAGATTCTTGCAAGTTATTTTCTTTATTTATTACTTGCTATTTGCAAAAGGATTATGAATTATATACTAGCATTTTTAAATATTCAAAAGAAACTTATTAAATAATATTATATTAGAAATGAACATAAAAGTTTGTTTTGTTTTCTTTACTAAAAAGAACATGAGAATTACTTCTCACGATAACAAAAATGTATTCTCTAAGCAACTAACGGATAGTACTAAACTATATAGTTAAAATGTTTTAATATATGTTACTTATCTTGTTTACAAATATTTAAATTTCACTATTTAATATTCGACTCGACGACGAAGAATATTAAAAAAATTAGACGAATACAAAACAAGTAACAATTATAAAACGATAAACGAGTATTTGTATCCAAGTTAAATACATGTAAATAAAAATAAATAAATATTATTAACAAGTAACAAATATTTAGTATAGTATGTAATAAGTAGTAAGTAACGAGTAATAAAATAAGTATTAAAAAGTATAACGATACTTGATATTTAACTTGATCTGGCAAATAACAAAATTTGTCAACTTATTACATGTCTTGACAACGTCTTCAAAACGATTACGAATTAAGTAGCGAGTTTAAGCCTAATAATGAATAATGATGCCCAGCCTATGCACAACAAATCGTCACGAGTGTAGAAAGTGCTGTTGAAAAGGTCAGTAGGTCAACACAACACACCATAAACACCCGTGCACTAATTAACGTTGCCAGTTCCCTAGTTTTGACGGCAGCGCGTGCACATCACTCACAACATACAGCGCGTGCACATCACTCACAACATACAGCGCGTGAAGCATATAATGCCTACAACTGCTTTCCTGTTAATTAAGAAAACCAAAATCTCTTATAAAATATTCATTTTGTTTCATATTAATTGTATATATTTTTTTAATTTCGATGTAAAATTTATTAATTTTTTATTATAATTTATTTTTTTATTGATTAAAATCTAGTTAAATGTATAAGTAACTATGTTTTTATATAGAAAATATGAAAAATAATTATTTTCTTAATTCGTGTACACAAAGTTAAAGTAACACTTAATATAAAATAGAAAAAGTGTTAGAGTATTATCCACGAGCTCGTACGGATAATTGTTTATTTAAAAAAATATATTTTTATAACTAGCGATATAAATAGGATATTTATCATATAACTAATTATATATCATTAATTGAAAAAACAAATATATTATGTGAATGTGATAATATATGCTATTATTTCAAGCTGTCTTTTTATTGCATCTCCTTTTAATATATTAAAAGTATTATATTTTCTATGAAATATTAGATTATCTCGTCTTCCTAACTTATTGTATAGAACATTTATTTTTATTTAACTTTTAGAATAATAATGTAAACTAATATTTAAAAATTTGATATTACTGAATATATATTATAAAAATGAACGTGATGTCGCATAAAATGGAGTAACGATTTTTCAAAGTATAAAATTTATAACGTGTAATTTTTGAGAAAAAATTCAACCATAGTTATTAAAAATATAAGAACCCATAATTAACTAATGTTGACAATTATAATCTTAAAGTAAATTTTATGTTTACATTAGTTTAAACAAAATTTGAAACCACGTTTCACAAATGAGATATGATAAGTTGAAATTTTTTATTTTATTATACATTATACAATTCCATAAAATAGACAGAGAAAATATTTTAAATAAAATAAAATCTACAATATTTGATAAATGATATAAATAAAATCTACAATAAATAGCCATTCAAATTTTAAGTTAACCAAACAAATATGAATAAATATATATCTAATCTGTAAAAAAAAAAAAACTAATCAAACAAATTTGATATTTCCTATAGACATAATAAATTTTAAAATAGCAGAGATGGAAATTTTTTTTAATAGATACTATTTAATACCTAACAAATGAGATTTGTAAATATCAAAATATTAACAAAAAAATCTCTCAAAAAATTCCTACCAACCTAAAATATGTACTTTACCATGTAAACAATAAAATTAATTTTGGTAGTTAAAATACCTACCAAAGGAAATGTTAGATTTGATATATTCATAAAATATTATTATAGTAAAAATTATTTATTATGTCAGATCTATGTTCAAATATTAACCTTAAATAAAACAGAGAATGAAAAAAGTAAAACTACAATAAAACATTTGAAAATAAGTATATTCTATTTTGTATATCATTTTTTATAAGATAGATGACAAAAGAAAATTCACATTTGGATTAAATTTTTCAAAGTACATACTTTCAATGTAGATATGCATATATATATATAGTGAATAAACTACGTAACTATGTTATATAGTAATTTATTTTTCAATATGGATGCTAATTTTATTCACTGATCAACTTTTGCTGGCTATTTTCTAAAATATTCTCAATCTATCATTGACCACCAAACATGTACAAATTTATTAATTACATTATCTATAATTTTAAATAACTAATTACTGAATGATTAATTATTTTTGGATAAAATTAGACTTGTTCTTGCTTTTAAAATTATAAATATATATCCCTTCACCTGTAGTTTAACATATAAACTCGAGACCTCTTTCACAAGGCGTGCTTCAATGGATAATTCATCAAGCAGCATCACCAGTCCGACCACCCGACCCGATACCACCATGTCTCAAGACACCATTATCGTCCAAACCGATGCTGCCTCCTTCAAGCAAGTCGTCCAGATGCTCACCGGATGCTCCAAGAAGCCTAACCCGACCCACAAACCCGAACCGAGGTACTCAATCCCTCCAGTCAAAGCCGTGGACAACAAGAAACAATCTCCTTCCTCCTCAGGTTTTGGCCTCTACGAACGCCGCAACTCCAAGAAGCATCTCAACATCCTGGACTATCCGTCTCTTGTTCTCAGCCCTGACACTCCTCTCATAACCGACCCGTTTTATAAAACCGGGTCTTCGAAAAAGAGTCCGACCGATCCATGCTTCGACGCTGAAGAAAGAGCAATGAAAGAGAAAGGGTTTTATTTGTTGCACCCGTCGCCGACTCAGAGGGGTTTGGAGCCACGACTTCTCCCTCTCTTTCCGTTGACTTCTCCTAGGGTTTCAGATTCTGTCCCGGACTCTACTATCCCATGAAACTTAAATATTTTAGCTAATTTTTAATTTATATGTCTTTTTTTCTCTCTTTTATATATTGGAAGATGAGATGATGCATAGTGAGAATTGATGATTATATTCTTAAAAAAAACCTTGTAATGCATGGACTCCGGTGAATGGCATATAAATAACTCCATGAACATTGTTTTATAGACTTCTTCAGGTTTTGTTAAATTTTATTTTTTCATTATTGATGGGTTTTGTTCTATTGCAACCTAACATATGAAGAACAGTTTGGTCTTAGGTAAAGAAAATTTTGGTTGTGACCCTTTGGTTCATGTATCAGAAATCCTTTGATTATAATGATTTCACATAGTTTCAAATAATCATCAGTTCTTGTACTGTTTGCGGACTCCATTAACACGTGGTGGTCTGAGATTGATTGATTTTTAATATATTTTTTCTGATTAAAAAAAAAATATTAAAAACCAATCAATCGCGGACCGCCACATGTTAGTGGGGTCCGCGAACAGTACAAAAACTGATGCTTAATTTGAAATTTTAAGAGCTGATGCTTATGGTTTTGGTGGACCCACCCACTTTAAGCACCCCATTAAGCACATGCATTAAATGTGCTCTTATGTAACTTTTAGAGCTTTAACCAATTGATGTAAGAATCGCCAATTTTTGTATTAATTTAAGATCTTATCAACAAACAAAAAATTTGGTCGTAACTTTAACCTGCATGATAACTTAAAAGGGTTTTTGAAAAGAAAATTGAGAAAGGAAAAAGGAGTGAACACAAAAAGAGAGGGAATACTAATTGAATTCGAATGGCGATACCACTACAAGGAAAAAGGTTTTTAAGTTCTCACTTTTTACTCGGGTTTTATCAGTTGATAATGATATGTTGGATTTGCTATGAAGTGAATTAAAAAGGATATGCCTATGATCTACTCTCTCGTGGGGCATACAATAATATTTATCAAGTTTAACATTGCTCGGTTCAAATTTTGGATTGATTGACTGTGGTGGGTCTATTAAGTGAACGACCTTTTACGGCAAGTGTCATGTCCTCATCAACAAGTCAATGCTACATGGTGGGGTACTTTGGGTTTACGCGGCTTTTGTAGCGAATAGGTCTAAACATGGCAGGTGCCTTTGGTCTTCAGAATCAAAGGTGAGAACGGTATGTCTTTTAAGTGCATGGAGGCCCCTATAGGCAACTTTGTTGATCTTTACTGTTGGAACAGCTAGGTTTCTGTTATTTCTTTCACTACAAGAAAGTGTTCGATTTTTGACCACTAAATCTGAGAGAAATTGGTCAGAAACAAGCATCTTCGTCCAATTTCTCACCATTTATAGTAATCAAAAACCTCCGTCAGAAATCTAATTTGGTTAGAAAATGGTCAATAATTATTGATCATATAAATGGTCAATAATTATTGATCATATAAATGGTCAATAATTATTGATCATATAAATGGTCAGTAAAATATCGTCATAAACTGGTGATAATATTATTGACCATTTCCTGACGTGTTACTAACCCGTTTTATTTGACAAATTGCTTACTAATTAGTGACTATTTATTTTGATAATGTTATGACGAGCTTGTGACAAGTTATTAGTGACAATTTTTTACCACTTTTTTCTAAAACCATCTATTATTATTTTTAGTTATTAATCAACAAAATTGTATTTAATATAAATAATTGACTAAACCAAATATATTTTATAATTAAAACCTAAATAATTAACATCAAAATAGTTTTAGCATGATACTTAAAACAAAGTCTGAAAACAACATTGTTTCTTGCAGTTAAAAACAAATTTATAATTGGCCATTACTAAAGTTTTAACCATACAATGAAAGATAACAACTAATACATAATTATTCTTGAGTGGTATCTTCATCTTAATTTTCATCTAGCAATTCTGAAAATTTGCTTACAACCTTATGTGCCAAGTTCTGCAAATATTTTATAACTTTACCTTGGTCAGCTTTGTCATTCTCCAACGTCACAATCTTCTCATTTGCCATAGCAATTTTCTCATCTGTCAAAGCAATCTTCTCGCTTGCAAACCACAATTGTTCATTTTGGTCTAAATTAGACATGAAAGTAGCTGAAGAAGGTGATTATCCTCGGTCGGGTAGTGTTCCAAACCCAAAACGCTGACCCTTAACTATAGGAGTTTCCTATAAAAAGAGACACATATAATGAAAGAACCGAAAAAATGATAACTATGAAAATAATACTTGACTCACCCCTAAAACGAGAGTGTTGATCTCTGCTTGGGTAAGACGGTTTGTCTCATATATGTATGAAATATATTTTCATAAGAATATGATTTTTCTTTGTCAAAAATATATTTTTCGTTTTTTTTTTGAAATTTCCATTTTTATTATGTAGTGTGTTTTTGGAAAATATAAGGAAAATATAAGGAAAAAAAAAGAAACTAAAATAAAACTTCTATTGACAGAAATTATTAATTAATTTTTAATAATGACAATTAGATACAACATTTTAAATTCATTAAAGATATTTCTATAATTAATCATTGTAAGAATTAACATGAGAGTGACACATAATAAACTAACTTCTCAAATAATATTATATAAATTATTTGCACAAGGGAGAGACACCATTTTATCTTGGGGAAATCAACTTAGTTTGAAAAGCCTCCAAAAACCAAAAACGAATAAATGAAACCCAACAAAGAAAGAACTGGAAAAGAATAATATCAATTTCTATAAAGCTGATCAAGTATAAAAGGCAGACATCAACGTAGTGTTGGTCCAATTCTAGCTGAATCAAGATGAAGTTTTTGTTTCAGCTTCGTTGTTGCTCGTGCTTCTGTTTCATCAAGCCAAAGAAGGGGAAACAAATTGAGGGAGAGACAAAGAAAAGATAATGAGTAGCGTCTCCAATAAAAAAAAATCTTCGTATTTGATTGATCATTTTCTTGGTTTTAGTTTTCTGTTTCTTATGTGTCAACAGATGAATATTAATTTTAATTACGATTGCGAAACCCTTAAGGGTGTAATGTTGTATCCACAGCTTGGTTCTTTCTTGGTTTATGTTAATCACTCCTGGCACGGAAAATGTTCTACAATAAAATTATATTTACTTCTATATATAAGTGAATAAGCACATATAGATACATACACATATATAACATCATATTATGCATTGATACAACCCAATTTTCTGAAATTCTAATTATGTTTGATCAAACAAACTAAACATTCCCAAATAAACCGTAAGAAAAAAAAAGACTTGTCTAACTAATATTGCAAGCTTGTCTGCCTAACGGTTTACATTCCTAGGGACATAATAAAACTCAAAAGTGGTAGAGAGGATTCATAGGATAGTTATACCTCTTAGATATGTCGCAATAAGAAAAACGTTAAAATGCTTCATATTTTAAAATTTAAAGTCGGTTAAACTAGTAACTTTTTAATCAAATGACATCTCTTTTAAAGACAACAAACTTCATTCTTATGACATATTGTAGTGTATGAAAGTCATATATATTGTACTCTACGAATCCAAGTCCGGAAACCAAGCCGAAGTAATTTCATAGGAATATAGGATATAATCTTTTATGCAAATATGGTAATATTTTTGTATCTTTAATAGATGTCTCCCCATAAAATTATTTTTGCCAATTTTAGATGAACATGTGAAAATACGAAATGCTGGTTGAAGTGGATTAATGTAAAGTAAAAAGAAACAAACAAAACGTAGAAGAAGAGGCTTTTGCCTCAGAATTTGTGGGTGACCGTTTGTGTAGATGGTTAGAATCAATGGTCGTGAGATAGACAAAGTATCCTTCAAATCATCAATCTAATTTAGTAAAAAGTATATGTTCAGGTCCATTTTTTGTTTGGCAAAGGTGTTTCATCGATTGATTGGCCGTTTCTATCGATTTTAATTCATATTGATTTGTTATTATGTATATAATTCATTATTTTGAGCACCATATAATTTATATATATGATGTGCATATGATATTTTTCTCTATAGAGTATTATATTTTACTCAAATAAGTTACAAACGAGAAAATCGCCAAAGCCGCTGAGTGATCAAGACATGTATTTAATGTAGCCAAAATACTAATGTGGAACCAAAAATACGTAAAATATAACAACCAAGTGAATATAGGAAACAAAATAATTACGATTTGATTTTGATGTGATTTATAAATGCCATGGTGGTGCTACATGCTGAAAGCCTAATGAAGATAATTAGTAAGTAAATGCAACACAAAAGAAGCACGAAACATAAAGTGCGTCAAAATCTATTTTAAAACTTGAAGGTGATCTATATTATAACACAATATAAGTAACCGGCCCAACTCCAATACACAACATTTGATAAAAGAAGTAATGAATAATTTAATACAAAGCTTTAGTTATCGATGATTTTTTTCTAATTAGGGTTATTAATCCCACTTTATGCAAGGAGTGTAAAAATTCCATGAACTAAGCATGATTTTAACTCAAGAAATTAAACCTTTTTGAATGATTTGGATGTATAAGCGTATAGTATTGGTTTTCTATTGTTAAAATTTCCACGTCACAGCAGACATGAACTACCACGTGTAGCCTATAGCCGTAGAGATTCCTCTAAGTAATTTACTTTCTCAACTAAAATCGTGAGTTAAGTGAAGAAACAGACAACTAATCGTATACTTAAATACATTTTGTTCTAACTTTCCTGGTAAAAAAAGATGATCATGTCTGCTAATCACAAATAAAGATGGGGTATGGTGGCGTTGGTTTGTCTACCCACACGGTTACAACAACGCGTACGAAGCCATTAAAGATGCATAAGGAGAAGGAAGATGTTGTACGTTGGATCTTTAAATTCGTAGGACGTCGTAAGATGATTCTCTTCATAATCTC
The DNA here is from genome assembly GCA_905132885.1 of Moricandia moricandioides. Classification (NCBI taxonomy): domain Eukaryota; kingdom Viridiplantae; phylum Streptophyta; class Magnoliopsida; order Brassicales; family Brassicaceae; genus Moricandia; species Moricandia moricandioides. The sequence continues at coordinate 58,274 of CAJHQQ010001786.1, forward strand.
CACTCTTGTCTTCATTCGCCTCCTTTACGTCTGGAACGGTAAATCACCATAACTACAAACTATATATGAGTTTATTTAGTTTATATTTCTTCAAATCCAAACCAAAACCAAATTTACGACCAAACTCAAACTGATGCATCATATGACTACAGAGATGTTATTCAGTCATAGTTTTTAGTACTCCGTTTGTTTCATATATAGAATTTTTTTTGTTACAAAATAAGTGTCATTTTTTATGCAAAATTTATTAATTTTCTACTGCAATTTATTTTTTTATTGGTTGAAATATGGTTATGTGTATAGGTAATTGTGTTTTTATATAAAAATATACAAAATTAATTATTTATTTAACTCATATGCATAAAATTAAAATAATATTTAATATGAGATAGAAGGAGTAGCATTTTAATTAACCACAATCCAATGTTCTTGAGTTAATGATTTTAAATGTCTTAAAATCCAGTGTCGTTGGATCTCTTATTTATAAATGATACGTGAAACATTTTAAAGTTTAACGTTATTTAATCAGTGTTCTATGCAATTGTTTAAGTGGAGTTTGGGCGCTAGATTTTCTAAACTTTAGCATTATCTTCTAAATATAATATCATAATAGTAAATAATAAATAGTTTATTATTTATAAAATTTAATTTGTTTTAGCACAAAATCATATGAAAATAATATAATATCAATTTTAATATTTGTAGACTATAATATTTAATATAATATATTGTATATTTAGCATATTATTATGATCTGTAAACGTTTAGACCGTTTAACTAATAACCAATGCATCCAACTAAACACGGAATGCACAATGCTTCTTAAATACTGTCATTAATTAAGTTTTTAAATAGTTTATTAAAATTCAGTGTTAATCAAAACTAAATGATTTTTAGTAATAGTTTTCCCAAAACTTAGATGAAAATGCTTGTGGAGTTGTGGGTTTCAAACTGCCTTTATCCTTTATGTTTTGGTTTGGTTGCAATCAGGTGAAGATGGTCGGAAAGTTGAAGTTCCTCACAGTGACAATACAAAGAAAGAGCGAATAAGCAACATCCATTACAATTTATCTCACGTGGGAAAAGCTACAAAAGTGTATCGACCTCGTCCCCCTCCATACTTTCGTGGCTATACACTTCCTCCAGATCATCCCTGTAACAGGTTCACCTTACCTCCTCCACCAGCTGACAAGAAGAGAACCGGACCACGCCGTAAGATCTCCCTTTCTCTCTTTGATTATTTATGCGCACAAAGCTTTAAGCTGTTCTGTTTCTTGTGTAAACACAAACTGTTCTTGCTGGTTTTGATTTGTACAGCATGTCCTGTTTGTTACCTTCCATTAGAAGAAGCAATAGCCTTAATGCCAAGCTCACCATCTTTTTCCCCTGTTCTTAAGAACCTAACGTATATACATGAGGAGCCACTTAACCGGAAGACAGAGTTTGGAGGCTCAGATTTTGGTGGTTATCCGACTTTGAAACAGAGGAGAAGATCTTTTAACATCAAAGGAACCATGAGTGTGCATTGCGGGTAAGTGTATCTCTTAAGTTCTTTGTCTTTTTGACACAAATAAAAAATAATCTCTTGAGTGCTTGTCACGTTACAAAGCTTCTTTTTACTAGATTTGTCAAAGGACCTGAACCTGGAAGAGGAACAGGATTCGATATCGATGAGAAAGATCGTCTTGAAATGAAGCGGTGTAGAGGGATAGTAGTTGCTTCAACAGTCTTTGGTCACTCTTTAATGCTCCTCCAGTCATTTTTAGTCTTCTTTTCTTGTGTCTCACGGTATCTGATCTTACTCTTTTTACTCAGATGCTTTTGATGATGTGAAGAGCCCTAGAAATATTAGTAAATACTCCGAGCAAACGGTTTGCTTCTTCATGTTTATTGATGAGAAGACTGAATCAAGTTTGAAGAGAGATAAAAGCTTTAACAGAACCACCAAGAAAGTAGGGTTATGGAGAGTTGTTGTTGTTCATAACCTTCCTTATATAGATGGAAGGCGCAACGGAAAGGTAACTTAAAACACAAGTAACCTATCTTTTGTAATATGAAATGTTATGATCTTTCTTGTTTCAGATACCTAAGCTTCTAGTCCATAGGCTGTTTCCTAATTCACGGTATTCTATGTGGATGGATGGGAAACTGGACCTTGTGGTCGATCCACATCAAATTCTAGAGAGGTTCTGAACTCATTAGTCTCTGTGACTAGTTTCTGCCACGTCATAATCTAACATTCACCACTTATATTAGGTTCTTGTGGAGGGAGAATGTCACGTTTGCAATCTCTAGACATTACAAACGGTTTGATGTATTTGTGGAAGCCGAAGCAAATAAAGCTGCGGGTAAATATGCCAATGCATCAATAGACTTTCAAGTGGATTTTTACAAGAAAGAAGGTCTAACACCTTATTCTACTGCCAAGCTCCCAATCACAAGCGGTATAGATTTGTGTTTTCTTAACATTATATTCTAAGAGTCAAAGTCTTTTAATGAGTTGTAATGGTGTGGTTATGCAGATGTACCAGAAGGATGTGTCATTTTAAGAGAGCATGTTCCAATTAGCAATCTATTTACTTGTCTTTGGTTCAATGAAGTTGATCGCTTCACGTCTAGAGATCAAATCAGTTTTTCAACAGTGAGAGACAAGATCTCAGCGAGAACAAAATGGAATGTGAGTATGTTTCTAGACTGCCAAAGACGCAACTTTGTGGTTCAGGTGATTCTTCTCCTTCTTGCTAATGATTTTTCATTTTTAAAGATTCCAGAATAACCTAAATGTTGTGTTAGCTTCTAGTACAAGTCTCAAAATTGGTAAAAGACCTTATGAGGCATGCATGAGCACAACCTAACACAAAATCATATTTTAAGCAGCAAAAAGGTGGTGCTTAGGACAAAGGTTGGCCATTGCCTAAACCCAAGATATTTTAGAGGATTAGAGGCCCAATTTAAAATTTTACAAAATATTCAGAAATGCAAAAAAAAAAGAAAGATATTTTTTAAAGAAATTACAAAGAAAGTCCTTGTGTATTTTTTTTTAGGTACAAGTAAACTCAATTAGGTCTCAATTTTTTTAGGAATTACTTTACGCCCTTCATTTCATTTTAAGTGTCATTTTAGCTTTTACAAACGGATTAAGAACAATTAATTTTGCATATTATATATATATATATATATTACAATTACTTGTACAATTAATCATATTTTAACCAATAGAAAAATAAATTACAATATAAAATTAATAAATTTTGCATCGAAAGTAAAAAAATATTTTTTTTGTAATATTTTTTTTTTTTCTAAAATGATATTTAATATGAAGAGTATTTTAATACATGTGAACGTGAACAATGCAGAGATATCATCTAGCGGATCAAGAGAAACTGAAGAAGAAACGAACTCCAATGGCCATTCACCCACCGGCACTGGTCAGCAGCGAGTTGCCTAGAAAGTTAACGAACGTGAGTCAAGTCGTGAGCATAACACCGCCTAAAAGGCGAGGAAGAGACAGACAGTTGAGGACAAGGAGTCATAGAAAAGCTACTTTGCGTGCAAGATCACCAGAGCCAGCTTAAGAACATTTGGTTGGTTAATTTAATTCAAAGTATTCAAAGTGAGTTTTTAATGTAACTACACTAGATACGAACTCATTGTAATTGGACATCATATTATAAAGAAAGTTTCTTATGATATCAGGTATCTCAATGTTCTTTAATTATTCACATTAGCAATCTAACATGTATAAGGAATATAACAAGGTTTTGTTACGAGTAATGACACCGAGATTAATTTCATGTCTAGAAAATGTGAAGAACCATAGTTACAAAAAAGTCATGAAGAGAAGCAAAAGCTAAAAGATATATAATGGAAAATTTTAGAATGGTTATGGTAGTGATTAGTGAGGCAACATCAACGGTCCACAAAGACCAAGTGGTAGGTAAGGTAGAGAGCTTTCCACCAAAGTAAATAAATTAAGTAAACAGAGTTTGTGTCCATTCAAAGTTGCACATTAAGAAGAAAGTGGTATTATAAAAATGTGAAAAATTAAAGAAAGGGTTCCACTTTGTATATAAATCATTGTGCTAATGGAATCTGTTGTCATAATAGTTTCTCCACTTTCTTGATCACAATCTGCCGCACTGTTATTATTCTATGCACTTAGAGATGATGTGCTCATACTCGTATATGTAATGTATAAAGCCAAAAAAAAAGCAAAAAAAAAAAAAAGCATGGCCGCTGCTGAATTATTGCTGCATTTTATGAACAGTTCCTTGCGTTTTGGAATATTGAAAGTATGTAATGTATTTTAATCGCTGCCGAAAGAAAACAATTAATTTTAGTCAATTTTATTTAGTGAGATCGTTCAATGTATTTATTCTGATGTGAGGTAGTCCAAAGCAGATCTCCTTTTTTTTATAGTAATACAGAAATGAGTACAGTTTTTACCACAGTAGTATACAATACGACTAGTTAACTCTAATATCATATTATTATCAAGTAATTTCGTGAAATAATCATGACCTGAATAAAGAATAACATTACAAGTTTTCTGTTCCATGTTGGGTTTTTCTACAAATACATATCTAATTTTTATTGTTCGATTAATAAAATATTGTTCATTTTAAGTTTAAGAGAAAAGTTTGTATAGATTTATTTTTGGCTCTTTTCCAAAAAAAAAATCAAATTAATTATAGTGACATCTTATTATATGGAGTATTAAACATTGTTTATCTAAATTTTGATATGCGACTTGGATTGATCAAAGACATAATTATCAACGCACGTCATATGTGTTCGATGTACAAGGTTATCTTAACAAACAAGTACATCGACATCATCAGTCGTATACCTAAAGTTACATTTTCTTTTCCCTCTATTTTATTAGGAATATCTATAGGTTAACTAAATTTGGTATCTCTTTTTCAGTAGCACAAAACTTCGTAAAATACTCCCGCATGTTTTATATACTAATATTGATAAATGCTCGTTTTAAAATTACAAAATTTTACTTTCTCAAAAAAAAATACAAATTACTAATATTATTTTTTTTTCTTTTTTTTGATTTCCAGGGGGTTCGGGTCTTGGGCCTTAATCTCTCCTAGGCCCGGAGCCAACCTTTGCTAATACCGTTTCTGGCGTAAAGCACTACTCCCACGGTGGATCGAACCCAGGAGTACAACAGCACTAACGTCTGCGTTTAAACCAACTGGACTGTCACATCTGTGGTAATTACTAATATTATTGATGTTGAGTTTAGATGAAATAGTTTTTTCTTGAAATTACCATATTTTATTTAGCTGGTTAAATAAGCTTTAGCCATATAAACAATTAGAGATAATGATGAAAATAGATATAAAAAAAAAATTATTCCCAAAATAGCACTTAAAGAGAAAAATGACCAAAATATTTTATTAAAATATATAAATATACATTTATATCATTGGGTTAATTAATCTAAATTTAGGGTTTAGAATTATGAGGTGGAATTTTAAAAGTGAGTTTTAAATTAAAAAAATAAAAAATAAAAAATTTTATTTTGTGACAAAAACTCTAAAAAAAGTTTATTTGAGAGATTTGGTCTATAAATTAGTCAATCCAACACCGGAAAATTTACAACTTTTTATTTTGTGCTTTTGTTGTTTTGTTGGTAAGACATTCGGAACGGTCATTGTTACAACATGAATATAGCTGCATATTTATAGGAAAAACTTGAATTTGAGATTTTCAATTCTGTGGAGACAAACCGACCAATCTAGTTAGTTATTTCTTTATTAATTTCGATCAATTTGTTTCAACCCTAATACAATTAGACAACATGGTATATTAGGTGAGATTAGCTTATGGGCACTCAAAAATGCTCGACACTAAATATGCGGTGACTCAACATTAAAAATACTTAAATTGTTACTTAGAAAGCTTTAGAATGTACAAATCATAATAATATATTAAATATATATAAAATATATATTTAAAATTATACAATAAATAATAGAATTTGTATCATTATTTTTCATAAGATTTTATAGTATAATATAATAATTACAATAACTTTATAAATAATAGTAAATTATATATTAATATAATATTAAGTTTTAAGCGATTTTAAAATACTTGTTTTATCTAATATTTTTCATAGTTTGTAATAATGTAATTAACTAATATTTTTTAAAAAAAAACTTGCAACGGTTTAGAATTTAGCGAATTATCACCGTATATGACTTATGACGATTTAAGCTTCTGCCAAGTGGTAAAATTAATTGAAGCTACCAATTCACGTAGTGCCCCGATTCCCAAATATGATATAATTACCTCAAATGTCTTATTTCCTTGTAACCAATGCTTAATTCAAAATGAGCATATGTTAAAAAAAAGGAAAGACTTTCTCATTCCACTACACGTATGATTATCTTAATCAGATACTCTTTCGGATGAGCACAAGGGCACCAATAAGAAGGAAGAGGACATGAGAGCCAAGTGCGTAAACAAATATGGTACACTAAATAAAGCAAAAAGATAGAAATTCAATCTGTAAAGAGAAGTTAGGAACAAGTCATTTTCGAACCCTTCTACTCAAATAGTTAATTATACTTAAAAGTCACTTTACAACTAGGATAAACATGTTCATCAATTTTCCACTTTTCTCAATTTATACTTTTTTTTTATAAAAGAATCGCATTATTAGATGTTACACTTTGTTAAGACTTTTAGCCACTTGCTTCAGTGTTAACACGATATAATAATTAATTCATCCATCCCATAAATTTCTACCTTCAATCAAATCCATGAACAAACCAGTATGTTTTACTCCTCCATCTGTTTCATTATAAGTGTCACTTTAAGTTTTTGCACACGGATTAAAAAAATAATTAATTTTGCATATTTTCTATATAAAAACACAATTACCTATACACCTAACCATATTTCAACCAATAGAAAAATAAACTGCAACATAAAATTAATAAATTTTGCATCGAAAGTCGAAAACGACATTTATTTTGTAACCAAAAAACTTCTCTAAAACGACACTTAATATGAAACGGAGGGAGTATATCGTTTCTCACCAAATATCTGATGAGTCAAACAGATTAATACTTTGGCTTGGTCAAACTTGTTAAACGGTACTCATTTTGTTTCAAATTGATGTAAATTTAAATTATCACACTAATTAAAAAAACATATAATATTTTAATTTTTAATGCATTATTTTCTGTTGTTAACAATTTCTTATAAGTTTTAACAACTAAAATTTTAATAAACATTTTGAAATTTATAATTTACCATTAATTAACACATTAAAACGTAAAATTACATATTTTGCAACAATTTTTTTTCTAAAACATGGATTTTTTCGTAACGAAGGGAGTAATAAATAAAGAATTCAAAAAGCAAATAATATTTGGATGTTTTTTTAATAAACAGGGCTTACTACAATATTTGAATGTTGGGTTATCCCCTATATATTATTTGAGAATCATTTAAAAAGTTGTAACCTTAAATTTGTAAGAATTAAAAATAACCCCAATCCTACGTGGCATAGCTCTTTGACTTCTATTTTCAAATCCCAAGGATTCTAGAGTATGTGATATAATGTATAGTTTAAAAATAATATTCTCTAGCAATATAATATTCCGTAGGCTATAGTTGGTCGCATATATTAAATATTTATTGTTTCACATGCTTTCCTTAAATAAAACCTACGGAATTACCTAATATGATCAAAATATATATATGACAATTAATGATTTTAAACAATAAAGATTTGATAACAATTTATATACTTTTTTCATTTTGTTTATTTCTTTATTATTAAAATAAATTACACAATTACATTAATCATATAATAAAAATCTAGATTTTTTTTTGTGTATGTTGTATTTCGAATTTTTCAAAATGAGTATAAATTACTAAAACTGTTAAAAGTCCCACATAAACTTTTAAGATCAAGGTTTTAATTTTTTTTTCAATACTAAAATATAATGATTAGAAGACCATATGAAGAAATAATTTTAGTTTATATATATTTAACATCATTTTAATTAAACTATACATCGTATGAAAATACATACTTATATTTTGATATTTGCCTTGAACATATATTGAAAAGTTAATATTTTAATTTTGAAATATGTCATTGTTTTTTTTTAAATGATTATAAATTATTGAAACTACTAAACATCTCACATTAAAAAAAATCGTTGGTGTAAAGTTTTGTTACACGGGGCGACAGGGACAACAAGTATGTATTATTTTAAGGTAAATCGTTGGTGTAAAGTTTTGTTATACGGGGCGACACGGGGCGACAGGGACAGGGTAAATCGTTGGTGTAAATTTTTTTTTAAATGATTATAAATTATTGAAACTACTAAACATCTCACATTAAAAAAAATCGTTGGTGTAAAGTTTTGATACACAAATATGTAAATAATCATAAAATCATATGAGTAGAAACCTCATTTAATTAATATCCATATTAAAAGTGTGTTATATTACTATGTTTATATCATTTAAATTTAATTATATATCATATACAATATATAAGATTGATTATTTTGCTTTATTTACCCTAATTGTGAATAAACAAGAGTAATAGTTAAATTTATATGCATACGCCAATTTATTACATAATAGTAACTGATTTCTTAGTTATTTAATATGTATTTATTATTTTATTATTTATAATATGCAGAAAAATATAAAATAAATAATAAATATAAAATACTTATTATGCATAAAGTGCAGATCTTAACCTAAGTATGTATCTCTTTAATTATTTTAAATCTTAAGTATTTTTTAAAACAAACGAAATGAGAATAAAATTCAAAATAAATATTTATATCGAGTAATAATCAAAATATAAAAAAAACATAGCAAGAGAAAAATGGAAGATAAATAGGACTGACACGTGAACGTAAACTTTTCATAACCATAATTAATTTTTAAATTGTTAAATCATGATATAAAACTGAGTTAATTTTTAATTTGTTAATTTTTAATTTTTTAATATTTTAAATTATTATGGTTATGTTAAATCATGACCATAATTAATTTTAAATTATTTATTTGTATTTGAAAAACTTAAAATATTGTTTTTAAAAATAATTTAAAAATTAACATAATTTTTTTATAAATTATTTTAAAAAATAATAATTTGTAAAAAAATATAATTTTCTAATATTATTAGACAGATAAATAAATTATATTAAATTAGTTTTGAAACTTTATATATTTTAAATGTAAATATTTTACCAATTGCTTCTTAAAAAACATTAGGGAACTTGCTAATACTCTACCAATCAAGCGCAGTAATATGCCATTTATTTTCCATCACTCGAACACTGAAAAGTGAAAAGATATATGAAAACAGATCCATTAAATTCTAAGATTTGATCTACATTTCTAATTAAAATTGTTTCTGATCCTACGTATAGATAATTATATAAAAATTTCAAAATTCTTAAATTTCAAATACATACAAAAACAATGATATGTAAATTTTAAATTTATCAATACTAAAATTTTATATTTTAATTACATATATTCACCCTGCGCAAGGCGCAGGTCTTATCCTAGTTATATGGTGTTCGGTCATCAACCAATTTTTTTTGACAAAGGTAAATATTTTGGTATTAGATTGATTTATTTTTTTGGATAATCATGAAGGGTGCTGTGACAGCCCTCCCCGTGGGACCCAGCTGGCGCTGCAGCGCATCGACCCTAACCCCTCCCCTGTGATACAACCTGCCCGAAATCACCCCTAGGCCTCGGCTCACAGGTGGGTTATTGGTGCGCTTGGCGCTATTCGAACCCAAGACCTCACCCTTTAACAGCACTCCTACAGAGAAGCTGTCACCAATTGATCAATTGGTGACAGCTTCTCTGTAGGAGTGCTGTTAAAGGGTGAGGTCTTGGGTTCGAATAGCGCCAAGCGCACCAATAACCCACCTGTGAGCCGAGGCCTAGGGGTGATTTCGGGCAGGTTGTATCACAGGGGAGGGGTTAGGGTCGATGCGCTGCAGCGCCAGCTGGGTCCCACGGGGAGGGCTGTCACAGGTGCATTAACCAACAAACCAAAAATCCTACATCCCTACGACGACGAGGATACATACGTTTCCATATAGAGCGATGCCATAGCTTACATGTAACGCACGTTAAAAATTAACCTAATAACTCTTAACAACCCAAAAAGGTCTTCATTATACACGTGTCGCATTTATCAGCTGTCGTTCCAAGAATAATAAGAAAAAACACTAACTCAAAAGAAAAAATCGGGCATTGTCACTAATCAATCCAAGTTTTTCTATAAGACACTCGAATATTTTCTTTGACCTTAGTGGTTGTTCGGAATATTCGGTCTTGCCCTCACAAATTGTGGATAAAGAATGATTCAACTTTTTTTTTTAATCCCCTTAAATCGGAAATTAAATTACATATCAGTTTCAGTGTCAAGTTGTCCTCGGCATATTATCCCAAACCCGAAAATCGAACAAAAAAACCGAAACTGAAATCGGATAAAAAATTACAAAAACCTAAACGATTCTTATATTTCTAAACTCCAAAAACCAAAACTAAACTGGGACTGAACCGAGAACCGAGAACCGAACCAGGACCGAAATGAGAACCGAACGGATACCCAAATATTTTGAATATATTAAAAATATTAATTATTTTTTAATTTTAATATATATAAATATAATTTATAAATTAAAATATCCAAAAAACTCAAACTACCCAGATTACCCAAATATGTTTTGACTTTTTCCAAGTTTAGATCAGATTTATGAGTTTTTTTAGTTTTTTTAGGCTTTAAACCCGAACCAAACCTGAATTATTTATAATTCGGTTCTATTTCGGGTTTTATAAAAAATAGTAACCCGACCCGAACCCGACATTATCCGAACCAAACTGATCCGAAAAGTGTCAGGTTCCTAAACAATTCTTAAAAATCTCCACCCAAATAACCCGAAAACTGAATAAACCGAACCTTCCCAAACCGAAAACTCGAATGCCCAACACTAGTGTCAAGCATCACTCCATCTTGTGACTCTTAAGTTTAAACTTCTCAAATTGAGATAATGATACTTGATAATTTTATTTAGCTTAGTAAAAAACAAGTTCATTGTACTTATTTGCATAATAATGTGTAGTAGATTATTTCTTGGATTATTGTATTAACTTGATAGTACTTGATTAGTGTATTATTTACTTTCCGAAACACATGTCATGATAGTCAGAAAAGTAAGTTTAAAAACTTTGCTTAGCATACAAAGAAACAACAATTCAGGATTGAACCAGAATGCTTCATATGTAGCTACCAAAATTTTACAATCTGATATAAGAAACTTGATTATACCTTTTTCATGTAATGTACCAAGAATATTCTTATTACCTGCATTAAGCCAAAAGTAGAGCTAGGGTTAGCTGACAAAATATGAAACATGTGCAATCCATTACAGAAAAAAAAAAAAGTAAACGGAGAAAGCGACGTTAATAAGGCACTTGGTGTTCAAAAGAAAAACAAGGCACGTTTTTTTGGGTGAAAATATAGTTGGCACTTGGCATAGCTATTCCACATTAATGTAACGCCAAGGGAAGAAAATTAATGTAGCTTTGATTTTTTTTTTTAACTCATATATTGATTATCGAAGGTAAAACCATTAATACAAGAAGAGATTATCTCCCAAAACTCAGATACAAAACAACAAACCATCCCAATATATTAATGTAGCTCTGATTAAGTTGGAAAAATCTCAATATATTTATACATAATATTTGGTGTGCGAGCAATTATGAATATGATTTTGACAGAAAAAAAGGAAAACAATAATGATTTTCATGTATGTTCCCATCTTCTCGTTGACTAATGGCTTGAAAATTTTATTGATAAAGGACACGTGACAAAACTCAGTTAAAAGGATTTTTTTTTTTTTTTTTTTGTCGTCCAGTTAAAAGGATATCTATCAAACACGATTTTGTATAAATAGCATTCCCCAATTAGTCAACCATGACCAACCATACTATCACTACTTTACTAGAGTTGTTAGGAGTGGGCACAGATCGAATATCTCTGTAATTTTTAATTTGTGATTTGATTTTTATCTTACGGATATCTGATTTTCCGATTTGTTTTGTTTTAGAGAAATATGGATATCTGAATTTTTTTTGGATATTTGCGAATATTTACGGATATCTCATCTATATTATTTAATACAAATAAATCTAGAAAAACTATACAAATTTGTTTTCAAATTTTTTTTACATAATATAAAATGAAAAATAAGAATTAATAAAACTATATGTTCTAGAATTTTTTTAAATAATCAAATTTTCTTATAAATACACAAAATTTTGAAAAAATATCGTTTTTATAAAGATTGTATAAGTAAATTTTAAATAAAATTAATAAAATGATATGTTAAAATAATAATTTGATAAAATTATACATATAAAAATCTATATTTATTTGTAGATATACATCTATTTGTAATGTCGGATCGGATGGGATATCCGGCTCTAAATATTTTAGTATTTGTGGTTTGCTTCGTTTTTAACGGATATTAACTTTTAGTATTTGCTTTGCTTCGACAACTTACGGATATCCGGATTTTACGGATCGAATAAAAACGAATAACGAATCAAATCAAATTTAACGGATAAAATGCTCAGCCCTAAGTGTTCTCACTAGTCATACCCGAGGTATGCTAATGATGTATATGTTTGGGAAATAGATGATTTATGTTTGATGAATTTGTCATTAGCATTACCAACAAAACATAGAGGTTCTTGACGAAAGTACAATGGCTTTTTTATCATCAGTATTGGTTTATCGTAGGCTTCAGTGTCCTCATAAGCAATCTAATTGAATAATATTGAAGAATTACAAATATTTATAAATATCATTCGTGTTCCTGGTTCAAACAATCACAAATACAAAATATTCTATTTTAATTATTTTTTTTTCAAAAATTGACTTCAAATCTATAAGAAATCATGGACGTAAAACACATAATTTTCATGATAATTTTTTTTACAAAGATTGAATTATAGTATCATTAGTTAGACTTATGGTCGGTCAAGTCATAAACAATTTAGTGGTAATTTTACTACCTTTTGATAATTTAGAAGACATGAATTACGTATATCCTTTTTTAAAAAATTAGACCAAAGCTAATGTTTCATTAGGTTTGTTATCCTAATAATACTGTTATATTGTCCCAATGTTAATGTGTGATTAGGTTAATATTCAACAAAATAATGATTTATGAAAGTGAAAAAATGCTTGAAATACTATGAGTTAGATATCACTTTTCAAAATACTTTTAATTAAAAACATCTTAACATTTGAATTTATGATTTAGTATTTAAGAGGTAGGGTTAGGTTTATAAATTCTTATAAATAATTTTTAAACATATATAAATAACCTAAGAGGGTTGATTTAATTTTATTTTAGCACAAACTTAAAATATTAATGAAAATAGTTATCATTTAAAGGTAAATTTGGAAAATAATATTGAATCTTTGGTAAATTATGGCTAATACTAGTATGAACCAATTGTTTCAATGTTTGGGGTTTTAGCAACACACAGAGAGGAAAAGAAAAGAAAACTATGCTTTAATGGTTTACTTTCATTTTCAACTTTTATCTCAAAAATAGAAATTACTTTTTAGCATGATATAAACTGAAACCTATAGTTTTATATCATTTTTAGAAAAAAAATGAAAGTATAATAAGTTTTAGTTGGAAAAGGAAAGGAGGGAGGAAAAAGCGGAGTGATGGAGAGTGTATGTGGAGATACTGTTGGTATATTCTTTTCTCCCTCCCCACACCACCACTCAATATATCTTTCTTTGCTTTCCTCTTCTCTCCATGTCAAACCTAACCACTGTCCCTCACCAACAGCCACCACCAGAGAGAGAAGCAGAGAGATATTGGATAGAGTTGAAACAAAGAGAAAGGAGACAAAGTAATGGTTTGGAGGTTTGTTAATGGCGTTATAGACTCCTGGGACTGATAGGGAGAAGCACTTACCCTTTGCTCATCTTCTTGTTTTCTCACTATTTCCCTCCCCCACACAGAGCTTCTTATGGTAAGTTCCTCTTTTGATCCATCTCTTGTTGACTTTCTTTGAGAATTAACAAAAGGGTCTTCTCAAGTTCTTAGCTTTTGCTCTCTTTTATGAAATTCAAGCATGGGTTTCTAAGTTAGTTATTCACCAAGTAGAAAAGCTATGATCTTTGAGTTTTATTTGAGAAAAGAAACCCTTTTTCACCTACCAAAGTGAATCTTTGAGTCCTAGCTTCTACAGTTGTTTGGTGTGTGTGTTCATACAATTAACCCTAGCTGTATGCTGTTTCTGAATGGCTAAATCCAACTTTGTACTTCTTTTGTGTGTTGATGAAGTGTAAGATGGACCTTTATCTCTGTTCTTACTATGCTCTCTTCTTAGTTCAAATAGCCAAATCTGTATTTAGCAAGAACGTACATCTCTACACAAGTCTCATGCTTCCTTCTTGATTTTCTTGCTTTCAAATCCTGTGATTAATAAGGAAACATTTGGCATATTTTGCAGGTTAGATGGAAACTTTTAACTGATGGAAGAAAATCTGGTTTACCTAGCTTGAGCAATTAACGAGCTTTCATCATAATGGTCTCACTGCCACACTGGTGGGAATATGCGTGAATGATTGTCAAGAGACCGATCTTGTTTCTTTCTTCGTTTGCTTTTCTTGAACTATCTCCTGTTTCCTATATATATACTTAAGATTCTAGCTCCTTTAGGGCAAATCTCCTTTGGCAAATAGTACAACTAGTGAAGTTTCTCCCCTTAGGTGGCTTTGATACAAGTCATTTCTCCGTGGAGACTTCACTTTTTGTTGTACCTTCAAATTTCTTCGAGGTTTGAAGCTCCACCCCTCATTCTAGGGCATATCTCCTTTGGCATTTTGGAACTCCAGTTATCTGTTGAGTTCCCCTTTGAAGTTCAATCCAACTGGATACTTCAGTTCATTTGTTCGGCAAATCTCCTTTGGCATTTCAGAGTCCTCAGCTGGCTCACGTTATCTCTCAAGTCGAGCAAATCTCCTTTGGCATTATCAGAGTCCACAGCTGGCTCACTTTATCATTAGCAGAGCAAATCTCCTTTGGCATTATCAGAGTCTTACACTTGACTCCTACTATCTTAGTCACGGTACCCAGTTTCAAGAGTTTGAAGTAGACCTACCTTTATTGTTAGTGCGTATCAGTCATAGACGCATCTATAACTTCATCTGTTAAGAAAAACTTCAGGGAAGGAAGAGACACCGTTTTTCAACCAAGTTTGTCTAAGGTCAGAATATTTCATATCTTTTTGTCTAATCATTTGCTTCTGTTTGATTTTTTGAGCACTTTGATGAAAGTCTAGTTCCATGGCAGGCATCTAAACTATGGATATGAACCTTACTGACTCTGACTGGGAGAGCTCCAGTGACAGTGGTAGCAGTGAACATGAAGAAGTGGAGTTCTCTTATGGAGGACGGGCTCAAGACATTTTCTCAAACCTTGAAGAGACCATTGGCAAAATCGATGATTTCTTGTCCTTCGAGAGGGGATTCATGTATGGCGACATTGTACGGTCCACAACTGAACCATCAGGACAGAGTGGCAGAGTTATCAACGTGAACATGTTTGTCAATCTCGAGAGTATTCATGGGAAACTCGTAAAGGAAGTTGATTCCAAGAAGCTTCAAAGGTTGCGTTCTATCTCACTCTGTGATTATGTGATTAACGGACCTTGGCTAGGAAGGGTTGACAAGATAGTTGAGCGTGTCTCTGTCACCCTTGACGATGGGTCCAATTATGAGGTCCTTGTAAGGGATCAAGATCAACTTGTGGCCATGCCCCCAAATTTGCTGGAGGATTCTCAGTATTCTTATTATCCAGGGCAGAGAGTTCAGGTAAAGCTTGCCCATGCTCCCAGATCAACTTCATGGTTATGCGGGAACTGGAGGGAGAACCAAGCTGTGGGAACTGTATGCGCTGTAGAAGCAGGACTTGTCTACGTCGAGTGGGTTGCCTCCATCATCATGGGTGGTGATAGGAATTTAACTGCACCTCAAACTTTGCAGAATCCTGAGAGTTTAACTTTGTTACCATCTGTTTCTCATGCAAGTTGGCAGCTTGGTGACTGGTGCATCCTCCCTAGCTCTTCCCACTGTGATATAGAAGAACTGCAAACTCCAAATATGGTTGCCTACAATCTCAACGACAAGATCTTCCAAAAAGGTTTTAGCAGAAATATGCAGAGATCAAGCTCGGATGAGCTTTTTGTTATAACGAAGACAAAGATGAGGGTTGATGTTTTGTGGCAAGATGGTAGCTGCAGCATGGGAGTTGATTCACAACAGCTGCTTCCCGTTGGAGCTGTTAATGCTCATGATTTTTGGCCTGAACAGTTTGTTGTGGAAAAGGAAACCTGCAATAGCAAAAGATGGGGGGTTGTTAAGGTTGTCAATGCAAAGGAACAAACTGTAAAGGTACAATGGAGAACACTGGCTGAAAAAGAAGCAACGAGTTATGTTGGTGAGCAGATGGAGGAAACTGTCAGTGCATATGAACTGCTTGAGCACCCTGATTTTGGATTCTGTTTCAGCGATGTGGTGTTCAAGTTAAGTCCAGAAGAAAAAATCGATCCGAATGCAGGCACAGTCGTCGCTATAGACACGAAACACCTACTTACAAATGGTGAATACAGTGCTGCATATTGTTTGTCAAGCATTGGTGTTGTTGCAGGTTTCAGAAATGGTGTTGTGGAGGTGAAATGGGCCAATGGTTCTACTAGTGAGGTATGTATTACGCTACTTATATTTCCAGTCTATGCTGAAAGTTTACTCAATTGAATCAGTAAGGTTTATATTCTGTTAAAATGTTTCTCTTAACATTTGTATTCCAGGTTGCACCATATGAAATTTGGAGGATGGAAAGGTCTGAATTTTCCAACTCAAGCACTATAAGTTCGGAAGGTAGTGTTCAAGATCTAAGTCAGAAGATAGGTCAATCAGATGAATCATCTTCAAACCATCAGGAAACGGTAAACAAATTACCTTCAGCATCTTGCTAACTTAAATTTTCTGATGTTTCATTGAGACATCTGTTTATTCTCATAGCAGAAGATATCTCTGTATCCACATGACTTATATGATACATGTATGTTCAGGGTCTGGTGAGTCTCTGCAGTGCTGGTGAAAGCTGCAACAAGAACGTTCCTGAATGTAATTCCTTTTTCCTTCCAAAAGCTGCCATCGGATTCATTACAAACCTTGCTTCAAGCCTTTTCGGTTCTCATGGTTCTACTTCGGCTATAAGTTCGCATTCACGTTGCAATGACACTGAAGATCAAAGCGACTCTGAGGTCCTTGTTCAAGAAGCAACAGAACCATATGACATCTCTGAATCTAATTCAAATGAAGTGGATATAGCCACGATGGTAAACTTGCCTATAGTAGGAAAAGGAAGTAACAAGACAGTAGATTCAACTCTTCTAGACAACAGCAGGAATCTAGTGGGATTTAGGCAGTTTGATATGGTTACTGACTGCTCAGACCATCATTTCTTTTCTTCGGCGAAAGAGTTGGCAGGACCCCCAGTAAGACTCTTTGAGACCAGACACTTTAACATTCTGAGATCAGCTAAATGACACTTTGTATTTTCATCTCTTATTATAGGTTACAAAGAGTTGGGTGAAGAAAGTCCAGCAAGAATGGAGCAATTTGGAGGCAGATCTTCCCAGTTAGTTCTTACTCTTTCTATTTATGTATTCTCTGTTTGATTAGCGCATGTTCTGTTATTGTGTTTTGAATATAAATAACTGAACTTGACTTTTTTTGTGATGAACAGACACAATATACGTGCGTGTCTATGAAGAAAGGATGGACCTTCTCCGTGCAGCCCTAGTTGGTGCCCCTGGAACACCATATCATGATGGACTTTTCTTTTTCGACATAATGCTTCCACCACAGTATCCTCATGAGCCTCCAGTGAGTTTCACTGCTTTAACTTCTCAACCACTCACACTTCTGTTTCTTGCTTATTCCGATCCTTACCTATCATGTGGTCTAAAATTTTTTCCATCTTTGATTACAGATGGTACATTATCATTCAGGTGGGATGAGACTGAATCCTAACCTGTACGAATCAGGAAGAGTCTGCTTGAGTCTGCTGAATACATGGAATGGCTCTGGCACTGAAGTATGGAACCCAGGGAGCTCCTCTATCCTTCAAGTCCTTCTCTCGTTTCAGGCTCTTGTTCTGAATGAGAAGCCTTACTTCAACGAAGCTGGCTATGATAAGCAGTTGGGCCGAGCTGAGGGAGAGAAAAACTCAGTGAGTTATAATGAGAATGCATTTCTCATCACCTGCAAATCCATGATCTCGTTACTCCGCAAACCTCCAAAGGTATTCTGTTGCAACAATTCAACACAAAACGAAAATTATCAGTAAGTGACCACTTTGATCAACTCTTTATCTGTTGCATTGTAGCATTTTGAGGTGCTTGTGAAGGACCACTTCACACACCGAGCTCAGCATGTTCTGGCTGCGTGCAAGGCATATATGGAAGGCGTCCCTGTAGGATCATCAGCGAAACTGCAGGAGAGCTCAACCACAAACTCCACGGGCTTCAAGATCATGCTCACTAAACTCTACCCAAAACTTGTCGAAGCATTCTCAGAGATTGGAGTTGACTGCAGCGAAGGGGTTGCACTGGAACCATGAAGGTTGACACTGTTAGTAACATCTCCCTAACATCCAATAACTACTGTATAATATTGGTTCGCGAGGTTGGTAATTCCCTTCCCATGTAGAATATTCCCATGTAGAATATGTTTTTATACTAAAATGTGTGAGAATAAAAAGGAGGCTGTAAAATAGGCTCATCTTGTATAATATCAAAAGTGTTGTAATTTTGCAAGAACCATGTACCATATTTTGTAATAAAAATGAAACACTGGTGTTTGTATATTTGTTCTTACCAATAGTCCAGACATGAACAAGAACCATTTTGGAAATGGTGGAACCTAAGCTTATCTCGCACTATGATCTGTCTATTGGATACAATAGAAATGTACTTGAAAGCAGAATGACAATCCTCACAGATGCGCAGATTCTTCACAACTGTAATAGCTACATCTACGGTCTTCAACAATCCGAATGCTACAGCAAGCTTCTCGCTGTGGTATCGAAGTGCGTACTCCTTTTCCTCTTCCTCTACTTGGTGCATCACTTCTTCAGAAACCGGAGCATAGCCAATATCCTTGCACCGGCTCATCAGAGTTTCCAGATACCGATAAATTTCTCTAGTCTCTGGATGAGATTCATCACCCATACTGAACAGATACGTCTTCTTTTCGACTTCAATCACACTATACCCAACCTGTTTTCTAAGGTTGTTCTTTATCATTCCATCTCTTACGTATGATACTTCATCTGTTTTACCACTCAAGGCGTATATATTTGAGAGCATGACATGATGACCTGGATTTTCCGGCTCGAGGGCTATGAGCCTCTTGGCGATTTCTACACCAAGATCATAGCTCCTGTGCATCTTGCAAGCTCCAAGCATCGCTGTCCACAACGCTGGAGAAGTTGCTTTCCCAGTAGCATCAAGTTTCTGTATGAACCTATAAGCTTCGTCAATAAATCCAGCCCGCCCAAGCATATCAACCATACAAACATGATGTTCCACTCTTGGAACCAATCCATACCTCTTAGCCATTCTCTTGTAAACTGAACGTCCTTCCTCAACAAGCCCAGCATGAGCACAAGCAGACAAAACAGCTACAAATGTTACATCATTAGGGACTGAACCATCACCATCCTCCATTTTATTAAAAAGATCTACTGCTTGTTTGCCATATCCATTAGTGCCATAAGCAGAGATCATCGCCGTCCAAGCAGCCACATTAGTCTCTTTCATCTCATCAAACACTCCCCGCGCCTTTCCAACATCACCACACCTCGAATACAAATTAACCAACGCAGTACCAAGCTTCACATTCATCTCAAAACCCTTGTCAACAATGTACTGATGCACCCAAGAACCCAAACCAATCCCCCCGGTTTGCGCACAAGCCGAGAGAACACTCACAAACGTTGCTGAATCCGGCTCCAGCCCTGACTCCCTCATCTGCCAAAACACCCGAATCGCTTCCTCCCCTAACCCATTTTGCTCCAACCCAGAAACCAACGAGTTCCACGCCACAACGGTCTTCACAGGCATTTCATCGAACACCTTCCGTGCACCATTCACATCACCACACTTTGCATATAAAGCAACGAAAGCAGCTTGAACATAACAATCCAACCCAAACCCAGAAACCACCGCGTGGCAATGAACTCCCTTTCCGATCTTCAACGCAGAAAGATCCGCGCAGGACTTGATCACCGACGTGAAAGTGTAGTTACTCGGAGAGACGTTGGAAGAAGACAACATACGACGGTAGTAAGAGACGCAAGCTAAGGGAAGACGCGACTTTGAAGTTGATTTGATGATGGAGTTGAAGAGGAAGTCATCGGGAAGAGGCACGGAGAGGAAGAGGAGGTGACTGTAAGCGAGGGCTTTAGCGGAACAGGTTAAAGTGATGAGCTTTGTTAAGAGACTTCGGCTATGACCGTGGCCCGTGACGATGAGGTGAGCGTGGACTTGTTGGAGTTGGTTTAGACGAGGACCTGCTCGGACAATGGCTTCGTAGGCGGTAGAGTTCGCTGCTACTTTTGTTTTCATTGAGAATTAGAGCAACGGCGAAGCTTGCTGACTTGTCACCTCACTAGCTACATCATATAGCGACGTCGTTTCTATTTCTCAGGATCCATGTCCGATCAAACTACTTGACTATGTCGTGTATGATTGTATAAAATGTATCTAATAATCTGAAATTTTATTAATCGAAACTCCGAAAAAAACTGAAAATTTTGAAAAACTAGTTTGAAAAACCCTGAATGAAATTGTTCATTAGTATTATTTAGTGTTAACAAAAGATTTTTACCAAAATAAATTGAAGTAGTATCTAAACAAATATCACAAATACTTGAGATATATTTATTTTGATATAAAATCTAAACAATATTTAGATGCTTAGTTTTTGTTGATAATAAACTTACATTTATGTTTATTTTAATATGATATCTAAATGGGAAAAAAATTGTCAGCTACACGAAATATAATCAAATATGGTGGAAATCATCTCAACTATAAGAATATGTCAATGTCTATACAAGTTTATGTTAATTCTTGCCACATGTACGAACTTTAAAATAATATAGTGAAAACATCGCAACGAGTTTTAATTGATTTTCAGCTTAGCTAATGGGATCAAATTATAATTTTTTTAACTTAACATCCGGTTAACAAAATTTAACCCGAGATAAATTATTAACCCGACCAGACATAATTGTTCTTTTCCAAATCGATTTATTAGGATTTTAAGGGGGAAAATTGGAGTTTTCAAACTCAAACATAAAAAGATTGAGAGAGAAATGAAATTGGGTAGAGGATCGGGCAAATCACGAAGGGGCAAAGGGAATGAAGGTAACATGTTTTGTTTAAGAGGCAAAAGGAGTGAAGGTAACATGCTTTGTTTAAGGGGCAAAGGGAATGAAGGTAACATGTTTTGTTTATGTGAATTACTGGCGAAGATATCTCAAACATGGACTGATAAAAGAAACCCTCTAACTTTGATTCACTCTCTAACTTCGATTAAATCCAAATAAACTACTAAAGTTCACAATTGATTACCTCACTCTCACCATCTTTCTTTAATTCAACAACTTCCTTCTCCTTACGAAGCCTAAAAAAGACGAAAGGAATCGACTCTCATTTTGATTCTCTAAAAGGCTCTTTCTTTTCTCCTACGAACCCTAATTTCAGCAATGACACCACTTGATTTCTATCTCTCTCTCTTTCTCTCTCTCTCTCTCTCTCTTTCTCTCTCTCTGTTAAAAATCCTAGAAAAACGATTTGGGGCAAAATTAGTGACATTACTTGAATGCGGGTCCGGTTAAGAAGTCTAGTCTTGTCGGATTTGGTTTGGTTTAATTGGGGTTAAGTTTAGAAAATTACAATTTGACCACATGAACTAAGCTTAGAATCAATTAATCTTCGTTGTGATGTTGCCACTTTATTATTTTAAAGTTTGTACATGTGGCATGGATTAACATAACGATTTGTAGGTGTAGACACATTCTTATAGCTATGATGATTTTCACCATATTTGAATATATTCTGTTTAGATGACAAATTTTTTCCTATTTCAGTTGAACTAGAAATAGTAGGCTTATAAAAGTAGTTTTTGGTTTGAGTAACTTTAAATCTTATGTGTTATTAACTAGTTCGATCTATTTAAAAATATTAAAACGAAGCTTAAAAAATGAACCCGCAAGCTCAAAAAAATTCCGACTCAAATCCAAACGCCGAGACCTACTTTTCTATTGTTTGTTTTTAATTAGTATGCAATGTAAAAATCTCGTTTATGCAAATGCCAAATGAAAAAGTCTTGTTCTTTTGTCAGCGTAAAAAAATTGTATATCTAGTTGTTTTATAGTTTCGATGTTGAGAGCATATCTAATTAATTTCTATATGTATCTCTATAGTAGCATTTAAAGATAAAACTACATTTATGTTTCTTTGCATATTGCAATGACGTGCAACTAGTCGTAGGTTGTAGATTATTGTTCATTTTGTTGTTGTAGGATTGATCCCGATCAAGTCGCAAGCCATAGATAGTTTCGTTCGTTTTGATGTTAGACGAGTGATCGTGCAACCAATCGTAAATAGTAATTTTAAGTTTCAAAAAATTAGCACCTAAAATATAAAATATTCTCTGGTAATGAAATAAACAACATTTGGTTGAAAGTTAGAGGAACCTAACCTACAACAAATAAACCAATAATATTTTGGTCGCAAGTCACAGTAGCATGTCACAACGACATGCAAACAAACATAGTTTAATTTCAATCTCACTTCTATATATATTCTTCTATTTTTATTTTATATTTAAAGATAATGCATACACATGTTTCCACACTACTCTAAATGTTTATCTGACACTATTATAAACCATGTATCCTAATCTATTCATAAATGCATATAAAGCCAATTTCCAATTTATTAAAGTGGCATCACTTCACATTCATATAGGTAAATATTTTCAGTCATGCACCTGTAAATGCATTTTTTTCAAAGTATTTATTAAGAATAATATTTCAACCTATCCCTTTTTGCAGGTCCAAACACATATCTTGGGATGATACAAAAAAATGTGCTTCAATCTTTAAATATAGGTTTTTTACATTGAATTCAGCTTCTAACGTCGTATTAGAAGGGAATTGGGTATCTCACGATTAAAGATTTCAAATGGATTTTAAACTCATCCCTTTAGCGGACTCAATTACCAAGTCTCTAGCTAATCATTTCGTCAAATGATATGCTTCATTTCTTTCGACCGAACAAATTTTTTGGTAATCACCCTGTGAGTGATCAACTCACATACTACATTAAATCTAACGCTAGGTGTCGCGACTTACCATTATACACTAGTTATAAATCTCAACAAAGACTTCTTCACTATCATAGATAAAAACTGGTAATACTATTTCACTTAAATATATAAAGCATTGCCTAATTGCACCATTATACTATGTCGCGACTTATTATTATACACTTAGTTATAAATTTTAACAAAGACTTCTTAACTAATTTTACTTTCTTTCACTTAAATATATAAAATATTGCACCATTTCACTTAAATATATAACATGTTTGATAAATTAATTTTTTTAATTTTTGATTCACTTTCGATTGACAATTTGTTAGTTCAGCTTTATATTTTCTTTAGAAAAGAATTGTAACTAAAATATACCAATTTCGTTTTTAAAAAAAAATTAAATAACTAAATTTTAAAATCAAAGTAACCAATTTTTGATTCAAAATAATTTAAGTAACTAAAATAACTGAATTAAACCCAAATTAAATAAAAACAAAAAAATTGAATTTTTTAAACTAAATATAAACCGAAGCCAAGATTTTCAATTAATTTAGACAAAAGTTTTATTACCCAAACCAAAAATTTCATTCAACTTAAATTGGCATAATTTGATACTAATCAGATTAATTAACAACCGAATAATTCGAATAAACCGAATCTGCAGGTATGGTTCATACTATTTCTGGATAAGCTATACTAAATGGAGAGGGTACTTTAAAACAAAAAAGGAACATAAAAATATGCGATAAGTCAGAAGACCAATTTTAAAACCATCAAATAATTTAAAAATAAAAAATGTAATGGTTAGTGTCTACTGCCTAGTGAATCTAAACGAGGG